>CM068839.1:45338939-45596439 GCA_028554795.2 Sinohyriopsis cumingii
TGACGGAGGATTTTAAAAAATCATCTACGCGTGGATCACTATTGAGTACAGCGTCGCTGACTCGTTTCTGCTTTTGTTGTTTTTTTTTCTTCCATATTTCGTATTCATCTGGTAATTCCCATTCAACTGAATAACCGGTTCGTTTCATCATTTCAACGAGTCTGCACGTGAAATAACGTTTTGAATTGTTCTCGTCAATAATCGTGCTAATAAACATATATCCGTAGCCGGTATGTACATCACAGCGGTTGGGCGTTCTAAACAGCAACTCCGTCGACGATAAATCCCTTTCATGTGATTCGATTGCGGAAATAATATCATTGCGGGTCAGTGGAAGCTCTGTGCGACTCCGTTTTGTTGCAGAGTAATGTATTTCCGAAATATTTCTGAAACGATGGATGGCTTGTTTGGTCGCCTCTACAGAACCTAATTCCTCGGAAAACACCGTCATGTACTTGAATCGCGGGTCCACAATGGATATCCCGGCCTCGACAGTACAATTGTAGATCACCACGTCGATGTTTTCAAACGCCGCAGTGGTATCAGCGAAATCTCGCTGTTTTTCGGCCGGGTCAGTGTACGCATGATAGTATTTCACTCGGTATCCTAATTGCTGTAACAATTTGGCGAGCTTCTCCACAGAATAATTTCCGCGTTGTTTATTGTGCGCGAATACAACTACACGATTTCCTCGTCGTAACGTATCCAGCAGTTTACTATAGTTGTCTTTGTGAGACTGTTCCACAATGAATTTTTTACCATGATCGGGCCGATATTCGTTGGTGATGAATCTCATGTCCGGGCGATTCAAGTATTTCCTGAATAATTCCAAGTCGTCATTGTTAGCGTCCGCGTCAAGTACAATTACCCGCGCCGCGGATGATATCAGCCATGTCAGTGTTCCCCAAATCTGTTTACCGCGTCTTGATGAGACTATTTGTCGAAGAATTCCGTGCCACTCATCCAGCAATAGAACATCGGGAATTCCCCCGACCCGTACAATTGATTCTACTTGTGAAATGACTTTACGAGGCTTTTTAGCGTTGAATATAATATCCCCATGGACACTCTCGTACGATTCGAGATTGTAGTCGATGGCGGTCTTTCTGGTAAATGTCTTTCTGTACGATACGCACAACACAGACTGATCATCTCGTATTGATTTCCACGCCGACTCTGATTTGCCGAGTCCACAGTGGGATCCATCCATGTAGTCGTCGTTGAGAATGATTTTGCATCCGCGGCCGCCTTCATGAACGGGTGACTCGTGATAAGTATAATCGGGGGTCCTCTTGGGAAACTCGCCACTGTAGTCCTTGCGGCGATAATTAAAACCCCTTACATACCTTTCGTAGAGGGTTTTATCGTTATCACCAGTGATTTCACCACCGGGGATTTTATCACCATCACGCTGTATTATTATTTTTTGCGTGCTTCTGTAACAACCGATCACAAACTGATCAGAGTAAACACGCACAAATGCATCAATGGCCTTTCCCTCAATGAATCCACCGATCTCATTGTACCCGTGACGTCGCTGACATATGCTGCAAAATGAGCCTGCAACTCGCCGTAGCGACACTATGTTGCCGAATCGATTTGTAGTCCCGGTGATTTGATCGGGTTGTCCGGACAACAACGTGGAAAATTGTCGAATTTCATCACTGGTGATTTCATTACTGGTGATTTCATCACTGGTGATTTCATCACTGGTGATTTCATCACCGATTTCAGGTTTCAGTTGTTCGTAACACGGCTGAATAGAGACCGGACAAGATAGCAGCGTGCTGGTGAATCCAACAGGATAAATCAATCGCTTATCAACGCTATTTGGTCTTGCCGACCTGGTTCCGGACAATTTGATGCTATACAGTCCAGCTTGCGTATCAACATTCCATGTTGGTCTATCCGCGGCGACTTTCTTCAACAGCGATTGATGTTCCTCGAAATCTACCGGGATCGTTCTTAACATGATGTGATAACCGCCGCTGGTTTCAAAAACCAAAACATCGTTGATAGAGTCAACTAACTCATGGAAATACGACAACAACTCGGCCAGCGATGGCGTCTTGGAATCCACGTCGATGGTAGGATATCTGCACCGGTGTTTCGGAATAATCTCATTAACAGCGGAATGTCCCTGAAATTCCTTTATATCCGGATCATCTACGAACACGTGGAATTTTCCCATTTGCTGGATGATTACTCCACGAATTTGATAGTCCGCAACGGTGAGAAGATCAATTGCGGATTTTTTACTGGAAACACTCCAAGATGGACCCAAATGCCTTCGGTAGTATTCTCGCACGTCGTGATACGTTTCCGGGGACGTAAAAAATTCATCCGGGGACTCCTCGTAGTAAGATGTTCCGCGCCCCAATGCGTCGATGAAGGTGTTATTGGAATAATGATTATCCATTATACTGTATGCTTTTTAATATTTAATTGAATATTTAATAATGGTTAATAATAATGGTTAATCCGGCGCTTGCTGTCAATAAATGCAAATGGCTCCCCCAGGGATCAGGGGTCCCATGCGGAAAAAACTGCTACGGTGAGTTTTGCGGGGTGCATAATAGTAGATCAAAACAGGGGAGCAAGAACGGTCCTCAGCCCTGTCTCAGATGTGGAACGGGCGTCCGAGGAAGGATTAAAATTTGTATCAGCTGTGGAAGCCCCCAGTATCGGTCCGCGGTAGAATACTGCCAACGAAAGAATAAACCGATACCATCCCCGGAAGAATTCTTAAAATCACGATGGGGCGACCCGAGCTCACATATGGAGAAAATGTCAATAGTTCCTCCATCAATATTGACCTGCCACACATGGTTAAAATGTCAGACCGATGAAGGAAATGTCAATCAGTCCCGATAATGGGGAAAGTGTCATAATTATTATTATATAGGAACTAGGACAGTTTCCCCACTGATGAAGGAAATGTCAATCAGTCCCCGATGATGAGGAAAGTGTCATAATTATTATTTATATGAACTAGGACAGTTTCCTCATCAATGAAGGAAATGTCAATCAGTTCCCGATAGTGGGGAAAGTGTCATAATTATTATTATATAGGAACTAGGACAGTTTCCCCACTGATGAAGGGCTGGTCAGAGTAAAAAAATTATAAAATTCATTCCGGTTTTTAACAGGAGAAAATCCCCCATGGTCGACCCGCCCCGCGATGACGGACTTATTACGCCGTGAAAATGACTCTATCATCGATGAAGGGAGTGTCTGAATTACTATAAATATTTATTCTGACATTTCCTTCATGGTGGTGACTTTGATGGCATAAAAATAGCGATGTAGCGTGTTAATGGGGTAATGATTCACCAAGTAAATTACCTATCGCGGCGATGAATTACAAAAAAAAATATCGCGGCAATAATTACAATTAATTTTTTTCTCCGCGATAAAAATATATCAGTTGTTTTTATTGTTGTTGTTATTGACCCCTAAGTAGTTACTATTAGTAGTGACCTTGCTATAACAACAACAATAAAAACAACTGATATATTTTTATCGCGGAGAAAAAAATTAATTGTAATTATTGCCGCGATATTTTTTTTTGTAATTCATCGCCGCGATAGGTAATTTACTTGGTGAATCATTACCCCATTAACACGCTACATCGCTATTTTTATGCCATCAAAGTCACCACCATGAAGGAAATGTCAGAATAAATATTTATAGTAATTCAGACACTCCCTTCATCGATGATAGAGTCATTTTCACGGCGTAATAAGTCCGTCATCGCGGGGCGGGTCGACCATGGGGGATTTTCTCCTGTTAAAAACCGGAATGAATTTTATAATTTTTTTACTCTGACCAGCCCTTCATCAGTGGGGAAACTGTCCTAGTTCCTATATAATAATAATTATGACACTTTCCCCACTATCGGGAACTGATTGACATTTCCTTCATTGATGAGGAAACTGTCCTAGTTCATATAAATAATAATTATGACACTTTCCTCATCATCGGGGACTGATTGACATTTCCTTCATCAGTGGGGAAACTGTCCTAGTTCCTATATAATAATAATTATGACACTTTCCCCATTATCGGGACTGATTGACATTTCCTTCATCGGTCTGACATTTTAACCATGTGTGGCAGGTCAATATTGATGGAGGAACTATTGACATTTTCTCCATATGTGAGCTCGGGTCGCCCCATCGTGATTTTAAGAATTCTTCCGGGGATGGTATCGGTTTATTCTTTCGTTGGCAGTATTCTACCGCGGACCGATACTGGGGGCTTCCACAGCTGATACAAATTTTAATCCTTCCTCGGACGCCCGTTCCACATCTGAGACAGGGCTGAGGACCGTTCTTGCTCCCCTGTTTTGATCTACTATTATGCACCCCGCAAAACTCACCGTAGCAGTTTTTTCCGCATGGGACCCCTGATCCCTGGGGGAGCCATTTGCATTTATTGACAGCAAGCGCCGGATTAACCATTATTATTAACCATTATTAAATATTCAATTAAATATTAAAAAGCATACAGTATAATGGATAATCATTATTCCAATAACACCTTCATCGACGCATTGGGGCGCGGAACATCTTACTACGAGGAGTCCCCGGATGAATTTTTTACGTCCCCGGAAACGTATCACGACGTGCGAGAATACTACCGAAGGCATTTGGGTCCATCTTGGAGTGTTTCCAGTAAAAAATCCGCAATTGATCTTCTCACCGTTGCGGACTATCAAATTCGTGGAGTAATCATCCAGCAAATGGGAAAATTCCACGTGTTCGTAGATGATCCGGATATAAAGGAATTTCAGGGACATTCCGCTGTTAATGAGATTATTCCGAAACACCGGTGCAGATATCCTACCATCGACGTGGATTCCAAGACGCCATCGCTGGCCGAGTTGTTGTCGTATTTCCATGAGTTAGTTGACTCTATCAACGATGTTTTGGTTTTTGAAACCAGCGGCGGTTATCACATCATGTTAAGAACGATCCCGGTAGATTTCGAGGAACATCAATCGCTGTTGAAGAAAGTCGCCGCGGATAGACCAACATGGAATGTTGATACGCAAGCTGGACTGTATAGCATCAAATTGTCCGGAACCAGGTCGGCAAGACCAAATAGCGTTGATAAGCGATTGATTTATCCTGTTGGATTCACCAGCACGCTGCTATCTTGTCCGGTCTCTATTCAGCCGTGTTACGAACAACTGAAACCTGAAATCGGTGATGAAATCACCAGTGATGAAATCACCAGTGATGAAATCACCAGTAATGAAATCACCAGTGATGAAATTCGACAATTTTCCACGTTGTTGTCCGGACAACCCGATCAAATCACCGGGACTACAAATCGATTCGGCAACATAGTGTCGCTACGGCGAGTTGCAGGCTCATTTTGCAGCATATGTCAGCGACGTCACGGGTACAATGAGATCGGTGGATTCATTGAGGGAAAGGCCATTGATGCATTTGTGCGTGTTTACTCTGATCAGTTTGTGATCGGTTGTTACAGAAGCACGCAAAAAATAATAATACAGCGTGATGGTGATAAAATCCCCGGTGGTGAAATCACTGGTGATAACGATAAAACCCTCTACGAAAGGTATGTAAGGGGTTTTAATTATCGCCGCAAGGACTACAGTGGCGAGTTTCCCAAGAGGACCCCCGATTATACTTATCACGAGTCACCCGTTCATGAAGGCGGCCGCGGATGCAAAATCATTCTCAACGACGACTACATGGATGGATCCCACTGTGGACTCGGCAAATCAGAGTCGGCGTGGAAATCAATACGAGATGATCAGTCTGTGTTGTGCGTATCGTACAGAAAGACATTTACCAGAAAGACCGCCATCGACTACAATCTCGAATCGTACGAGAGTGTCCATGGGGATATTATATTCAACGCTAAAAAGCCTCGTAAAGTCATTTCACAAGTAGAATCAATTGTACGGGTCGGGGGAATTCCCGATGTTCTATTGCTGGATGAGTGGCACGGAATTCTTCGACAAATAGTCTCATCAAGACGCGGTAAACAGATTTGGGGAACACTGACATGGCTGATATCATCCGCGGCGCGGGTAATTGTACTTGACGCGGACGCTAACAATGACGACTTGGAATTATTCAGGAAATACTTGAATCGCCCGGACATGAGATTCATCACCAACGAATATCGGCCCGATCATGGTAAAAAATTCATTGTGGAACAGTCTCACAAAGACAACTATAGTAAACTGCTGGATACGTTACGACGAGGAAATCGTGTAGTTGTATTCGCGCACAATAAACAACGCGGAAATTATTCTGTGGAGAAGCTCGCCAAATTGTTACAGCAATTAGGATACCGAGTGAAATACTATCATGCGTACACTGACCCGGCCGAAAAACAGCGAGATTTCGCTGATACCACTGCGGCGTTTGAAAACATCGACGTGGTGATCTACAATTGTACTGTCGAGGCCGGGATATCCATTGTGGACCCGCGATTCAAGTACATGACGGTGTTTTCCGAGGAATTAGGTTCTGTAGAGGCGACCAAACAAGCCATCCATCGTTTCAGAAATATTTCGGAAATACATTACTCTGCAACAAAACGGAGTCGCACAGAGCTTCCACTGACCCGCAATGATATTATTTCCGCAATCGAATCACATGAAAGGGATTTATCGTCGACGGAGTTGCTGTTTAGAACGCCCAACCGCTGTGATGTACATACCGGCTACGGATATATGTTTATTAGCACGATTATTGACGAGAACAATTCAAAACGTTATTTCACGTGCAGACTCGTTGAAATGATGAAACGAACCGGTTATTCAGTTGAATGGGAATTACCAGATGAATACGAAATATGGAAGAAAAAAAAACAACAAAAGCAGAAACGAGTCAGCGACGCTGTACTCAATAGTGATCCACGCGTAGATGATTTTTTAAAATCCTCCGTCGGAGAGAGAATTGCCGCGGTTAATAGTGATGGTGATAAAATCACTGGTGATAAAATCACTGATGAAATCACTGGTGATGAAATCACTGGTGATGAAATCGGTGATAAATACTATCAATACAACCCCGAACAGCGGCTAGAGCCATATGAAAAGGCGTTGACGTATCTCAATTACGTGTTTCAGACCGACGTAAGAAAACTGGATAAATACCGGATAGAACATCTGAATAAAAACGTTTCGCGGCTGCAGCGATATCAGCGTGTTCTCGTCGACGAGCATAATAACGGTAACGCCGTAGCAACGACGCCATGTCGATCCGATAAAATCAGCCCCCGGCAACAACTTAACATCGTTAGAAATGTTCTTGGCGCGTTAAGTCTCCCCGATGTGGTTCCGGATCGACTTGACGTGAAGAGCGTTCCCGTGAGTCGCGCCGGGTTAATCAATAGCATCTCAGAAATGCTAGCGCAACCAGACCGACTTGACAAGTACAACGCGCTGTTGAAACATTTCGGCGATATATTTCCGGATATGAAGTTCAGAAGGGGTAAATTGACGCTAAAAAATATCGTTGAAAAAATCAAATCGATCTACAAGGGATTCGGCGGTCGATTGATATCCGATGATACTAAACACGCTGATCGATCCGACTACGTGCTGTATTATCCCGACTGGCCCGAATTTGATTTTGTAAATAATCCGGCGTGGATCAACGAGACCATCAATGATGTTGGATTCGCCGGGGGAGATGTTACCGCGACGGACGAACATACCAGCGCGTTACGATTCCATGTGTGGTCGGTTAATGGATGGTTTTCCCGATAGTGGGGAAAGTGTCATAATTATTATTTATATGAACTAGGACAGTTTCCCCATCAATGAAGGGCTGGTCAGAGTAATGGATGGTTTTCCCGATAGTGGGGAAAGTGTCATAATTATTATTATATAGTAACTAGGACAGTTTCCCCATCGCGTTTTTCTGGTCGGGCGTTAAATTCTTCATCGCGTCGGAAATTATCTCCTCGGTGGTATCACCGCGAATTACAATCCAGTAATCCCCCGCTGACTTAAAAAACGGCTTTCGTGACGTACCGACATGGAAATAATTATTTGTTTCGTTGATACAACTGAATCGCAGGATTGTTCGTTTAGTTAAATTAACTGCAACAGTGGGTATTTTGGGGTTGAGGCCGTATTTTCCGGGACTTGAGTAAACAATTGACCCACGACCGATATATTTCTGGAAGACTATTAATCGCGTTATCGAATAGAGTATCAATGTCATCAAACCAAGCCCGCTTTTCCGCGCCGATATCACCGCGTAACACGATCCATAATCCATCTCGGGCTTGAAAAAAGGGTTGTTGAATTGTGTCCGGTCTAAGGCTGAACCATTTACATGTCTCCGCGATGGAATCAAATTCGATGATCTTTATCTCGTTGATATTTAAACAGATAGTATTAACTCTAGTGTCCTTGTAAAGTGGTTTCGTCGGAGAAATTATTCTGGTTTTGTCGTACCGAAATAATGGTAATTTCGGTGGTGCTAGTTTAATTCGCCCCGAGGCAACATCGTCAACGAAATGACTAGCTTGTCTGGAAAAGTTTTCGGCGCAATTGTTCATCCAGGATCGTCCACCTGATATCATTTTAATATTTAATTAAATAACGGCTTTAATTATAATGTCGTTGTTGGAATATCACCCGGTGAAATTCGACAGCGTCATCAGCGACTATAAAAAATCCTGCCCGAGGATGCCGATCAATGTAAAATTCAAGAACGGAAAGTATCATGCAGTTCAGAAATTCCCCAGCGGGGATAAATACGATTGTATGATATTTGAAAGTCGTTCAGCGAAAGCTCGGTTATGTCTCCGCGACAAATATTACCAACGAGAATATGAAAAAATGTTTCCAAACCATGACGTAATTACCGAACGAAAAGTCTAGTCGCTATCTTGAAGCACCCTGTCCATGCGGTTCACAAACCTGATATCGCTGCGAGATACCACACCGGGGATTTCGTTGATCGTGAATTTATCCTCACGAGATTTATTCTCGTGAGGTTTGTCCTCGCGGGTTTTATTCTTTTTTCTGATTATTTCCGGCTCGCTGGGGAGGACTGCGGTCATTTCGGTGATTCGCTGAATCAGTAGCGCATTATCGTGTTGTGCTTCATTCAATTCCTTCCGAACATTTCCGAGTTCATGCTGAAGCCCACTAATGGTGCGTCGCATGTCATCGTGACGCCGTTGCGCATCATCGTTACGCCGTTGCGCATCATCGTGACGCCGTTGCATATCATCGTGTCGCTGTTGCAAGTCGTCATAACGCTGTTGCAAATAATCATAACGCCGTTGTATACGACTATAATCGGCCGTGCTTGACACGTGTTTGAGTTGTCGTTGCAATGATTTATTCTCGTTGATCAAATTATTTAGCCGCCATTGCAAGTCCTGTATGGTCTGTTTATCCACGATGGCGTCCATGGATGAATTCGCATCACTGGGTGTATCAACAATCTGGTTTATTTCATCGTCGATGCTGAGGTCAATCATTCTGATATCGTTGTCGGGCTCATTTTTCCAAATTTTATAAATACGCTGGTAACTGATTTTGTATCGATCTGCTATTTCCGATATTGGTGTTTTCCCACGGAGTCTTATTATTTCATTGGTATCCTCGTCGGTTAAAATCCGCCGATGGGGCATTATTTAATAAAAAAATTTTTTATTTTGTAACAACAACAACAACAACAATGACCCATGAAGGAATTGTTTTACAAAACTGACCCGTCACACATGGGGAAAGTGTCATAATTATTATTATATAGGAACTAGGACAGTTTCCCCACCAATGAAGGAAATGTCATTGCAAAACTGACCTGCCACACATGGGGAAAGTGTCATAATTATTATTATATAGGAACTAGGACAGTTTTCCCATCGATGCTACGAGGTGTTGAAAGATTTCAACGAGAATGCATCAGCGATCGCTAAAAAGAATGTTATTGAGTTTATTACAGATATCAATGATGCACCAGGTATTGATGATATTGATGGCGACGTTAACAATCTAGTCGTGTACGATGATGTTATGTTAGACAATCAAAAAAACCCAGCTAGGATATTTTCCAGAGGCAGGCATAAAAACACTGACGTGATATATGTCACTCAACGGTATACTCAGATTCCAAAAGTAATCAGAGATAACTGTAATATTCTTGCTGTATTCAACGGCGTTGATACACACACGCTACGAAATATTTGGCAGACATGGTGCGGCGGTGACATGGACTTCAATGTTTTTCGAAACTTTTTTAGTCATGCTCAGTCGACCCCACATGGATTCGTAACGATAAATTTACATGATCCTCGGACACGATATCGTATCGGACTTGACCAAATATTCGGTTAGTTGTAAATAATTTTCATTGTAAATAGCCACTTAGCAGCAGGGGGGGGGCGATGACATCGACGCGGTCGTCGATGTGCTTACCGGACGCTGACGACGCTGGGGATCGGCGCACAGAAGGTGTTAATTAAACCAAATGACGTCACCATCGTGTAGGATGGACCGACGTCGTTTTTTTTTTTACCAGGCGCTGACGACACTAGATCGTTGAGTGCAGAAAGTAATAATTAAGCAAAATAACGATTGGACAAAATGTCCGATTCGCCCCCCCTGCTGCTACATACATACATACATACATATCTTAAAGTTGGTTAAAGATTCCACCAACATCAGCTGAATTAATATAGAGAATTCACAATGGTTCCGATATTGCAAAGCTAATTAATTCCAAGGCATGTGATCGTCTATGTTCGTGCTAACAGTTGAACTTCAATATCCTGTCTTTTTAACGGACAATATAACTCAATCACTGTCCGTGTCGCTATACAGACTAGCGACATAAGAGATAGCCAATAAGTAGAACAAGAAACTGCATCAGTCGTGTAATACGCCCATTGTTTAAGTTAAAGAGAAACTGTTATAATTGTTTTATACCAGCGAAGCCGCGGACAAAGCCAAGTTTGTCAGAATAGAAAGATGTCATAAATGGAACAGAGTACATTATATGGAAAACGAATGTCTGCCGAAGTTCTGCGTCATACGATCTCAGCAAAGTTTATTAAACAACTCAAGTGTAATATTGTACTTTCTCCTGAATAACTATGTAAAAAGATTTAAGGAAGAATATTATTTATTCTGAAAGAGTTTCAGCTATAAAAGTTATATAGAAAAAAGTGAAATGAGCTTATTCCGTAAACTGATTGATGATTATAGATGTAAAATCTGTGGGTGTTTTCTTCAGAAATATAGATAAATAAATTTTGTCAATATTGTGTAGCCTTGCATACTAGAAGAAATATTATGTTTTTCATACGCTTTCATCTGTATCTAGAAGCTCAAATACTCTTCACACACTTGTATACTCAATCAGCTGATTGCTATATCATTCACTTCATTTTGGTAATTGCTGAAAATACTTTAGGCACATGTACGTCACTTCTATTCTGACCTTGCTTGACTCCTTTGTTAAATATGTGTCTGATGCACCTGAGGCCAAAACCTTTAATCTTTTTGACGGACACAATTTCCCTTTAATCTTTTTGACGGACACAATTTCCCTTTAATCTTTTAGACGGACACCATTTCCCTTTAATCTTTTTGACGGACACAATTTTCCATTTAATCTTTTTGACGGACACAATTTCCCTTTAATCTTTTTGACGGACACCATTTCCATTTAATCTTTTTGACGGACACCATTTCCCTTTAATTTTTTTGACGGACACAATTTCCCTTTAATCTTTTTGACGGACATAATTTCCCTTTAATCTTTTTGACGGACACAATTTTCCATTTAATCTTTTTGACGTACACAATTTCCCTTTAATCTTTTTGACGGACACAATTTCCCTTTAATCTTTTTGACGGACACAATTTCCCTTTAATCTTTTTGACGGACACAATTTTTCTTTAATCTTTTTGACGGACACAATTTCCCTTTAATCTTTTTGACGGACACAATTTTTCATTTAATCTTTTTGACGGACACAATTTCCCTTTAATCTTTTTGACGGACACAATTTCTCTTTAATATTTTTGACGGACACAATTTCCCTTTAATCTTTTTGACAGACACAATTTCCCTTTAATCTTTTTGACGGACACAATTTTCCATTTAATCTTTTGACGGACACAATTTCCCTTTAATCTTTTTGACGGACACAATTTCCCTTTAATCTTTTAGACGGACACCATTTCCCTTTAATCTTTTGGACGGACACAATTTCCCTTTAATCTTTTTGACGGACACAATTTCCCATTTAATATTTTTTTTGTAAAACACTATATCAGAATTCATCCATCAACAGATAATAATTGATGATCTCATTTTGGATGGGAATGTTAGAAAACATATTTGTTTCAATTTAGAATTAAAACAACGTGACTTAAAGTAATACTTCTGCTTTTAAGATTTATACTTCCTCTACTTCGTTACCGCCACTACCACAATTACTACCCTTACGTTTCCTTTTTGTACTACTACATTTTCAACCTCTAGTACTACTACTACTACTGTTGATGATACTACTACTACTACTGTTCCTTCTACAGTGCTGACTCTTCATAACGCTAACAATGGGAGCCATAAAAGAGACCTGCGTTATAAGTGAGAAATAGTTATAATGAAAACATTCCACAAAGATTGTTTCTTTATAGCGCACTAAACAAAACAACAATGTACTCAGTGATGTGAAATTATATTATCATTAATTCATATGAGTCAAGAACTAAAGAAAAGGAAAAAACAATTACGAATTTGTGATAAAACATTGACTGAGTTGGTTGTTTCATAGTCCTAACAACGTTATATGAGGGACAGCGATATACTGAGTGCTTTAAAGTAAAACATCAATGCATTACTACAAAATCAACAATAACAACAGTAAAACAGCTGCTACTACTACCTAATCCATTATTAACACCTTCTCCTATTACAATAGATACACTGCTATTGCTGCTCCAAAAAACAACACAACATCATCAGCAACAACAGTAGCAACGACTACTACTGTTTCAGTACCTTACTACTTCTCTTTCTATTATATTGGTTCTCCAAATGAGACAAATGCCCGTACCAACATCTCCCATTTCTCATAGAAAATAAAAAATATCAGCAACTTCCAACTTTGAACTATAAAATGCTCGGAGATAAATGCCCTCAAAGTTATGATTATTGCAAAAACAATAGAGTGAAGTACATGCCTGTAAGTACTTAATTTGTTGTTATTTTTCTCCCGCTTACGTTGTCTTTATGGACTGAAGAGAAAGCAGATGAGGATGCATTAAGTACTTAAGTCTAAACACTGATTGAAGATGCAAATAGAGCAAAGCTAATCGTGTAACCTGGAGATTAGGGAGTTAAAGGCAAGGACATCCTTGCAAGAATTTCAAAGTAATGTCAGGTTGGAGACAGTGCTATTTGTTTTAAATACATTACAACTATAGACAATTTACAATGTTCCGTTACGTTCAAGTCGTGAAAGCGGCAAATGAAGAGTACAAATCAAGTCAAAAGTAGATAAACGTGCGTGACACACTGATATGCCATTTTTACGGGAAACGAATGCTGTAATATTGATATCACATTGCATTATGGAAATATTGATGGTTTAATATTGATATGACATCGTTAAACGGGATTAATGATGCGTGTAACTGATATCACATTGTTACAGTGGACTAATGTTGTAACCTTGATATCACATTGTTAAATGGAAAGAATGATGCGTTTAACATTAATATCACATTGTTACATGGGATTATTGATGCGTTTAATATTGATATGACATTTTTACATGCGATTAATGATGTGTGTAAACATTAATATCAAATGGTTACCGGGAAACAATGATGCCGGTAGCTTTGATATGACGTGGTTACAGGAGACAATTCATGTAACATTGATATCACATAGTTACAGGGGACAATTGATGTAACATTGATATCACATAGTTACAGGGGACTAATAAGACTAATACTATAACACTGATATCACAATAATGTGGTTACCATAGTAATGTACTAAATAAGGTGGTCCATGCAAGAGAATTAAATTGTTGTTGAATATAGTAAATAATATGGTCGACATAGTAGTGTTAAATCGCTTGTGGAATGTAATAAAAAAGATGGTCCGCACAACATAGTTCAATTGTTTATATATATATATATATGCATATATATATATATATATATATATATATATATATATATATATATATATATATATATATATATATATATATATATTAACAACGTTTCCTGAATCATTGGATTTTAACACAAGAAACAAGATTTTTTGTTGTCATAGAATGCACCTGTCAAAGTCCTTCAGATAATCATATCATAAAGTCAGAGGATATTCCGATTCACCCGCGACAAATAGTCTGTCAATATGGACGATTTAAATGATGGCCCCTGTGCCCAACACTACCTTATTTTAATTGTGTACTTAAACTCACACGTGAACGTACGGGATGGCACGTGACTCAAGTGCCATGCGATGACAATTAAGCAGACGACGGCTGTAGATAACCCTACCGCCGACAATGTAAATTAATGTCATGTCAATCACAATGAAAATACTGATGATAATTTAGCCCTTTTCCCTTTTTACAATATTTAAAACACATCAGTCTGTTCTCAGATTAAATAGCAGCATCGCATTATTTGGCGACATGAAATACGACATCAAAGTGGGATTTTAAATATGCTTGTTACCACCTTCACTTATGGTTGATGAAACAAATTTACACCAAATTTATCGTCGGTCTGTAAATGTACACCAAATTTATCGTCAATCTCTGTTTTATGACGTCTTTTATGTGGCTGGGGTATTTAGGTTTTAGGAACTAGCTTAAAAACTGAAGTCAAATCCTTTCTGTCAAGGAGAATCATATCAGTGGAGACACAAATTTGTTTTGTTGTTCTTTAACTGCATACACTGATATAAAAAAGGAATATTGCTGAATGAAGTCGAAAACAAATTGTTCGTTGTCAATCTTTTCAAAACCAGTTTAATAACCTATAATCAGTTTTATAAATTTGTATTGTGAGTTGTCAGTCAGATGGCTTAGATTCTATAAGTTTTCTTCCTAGAATCGCGGATTCAAATGCATTATGTTTTTTAAAGCTGGCATGTTATGTCAGATGTAAATGAAGAGAAAAGTGCAACAGGTCTCACATCATCGCAACATCGAGTATGTTGTCTAACTGGAAACAAAGAAGTCTTATTATCAATGAAAACTACACCAAGACTTTTCCATTTGAAAAATGTCAGCACTTTGCTGATAAAAAGCTTTTAAAAAGTTTAAATTATATTGAGGAAATCGTGCAATTGGTCTTTTTGGAATACATTATACTGACATTTACCAACTAAAATTTCAAATTAATGTACTATTCATGACGTATTATAGTGCAAACTGGTTGAATATTTGAATAAATTGATAGCTGGCGGGCTTTATTCAGTAATTGTCTACAAATTGAAAAAGGAATGTTCAGATATTAATACTTGTGTTGCTTAAGGCATACTAATAAATTAGAAACCCTAATTGTGAGGCTTAAAACTTACTAATAAATTAGTAGTCCTAATTGTGTGGCTTAAGGTTTATTAATAAATGTGAAGTCCTTATTATGTAGCTTGAAACTTACTGATAATTGAGTGGTCCTAATTGTGTGGCTTAAAACTTGCTATTGAATGAGCTGTCCTAATTGTATGGCTTGAAACTTACTATTGAATGAGCTGTCCTTATTGTGCGGCTTAAAACTTACTATTGAATGAGCTGTCCTAATTGTATGGCTTAAAACTTACTATTGAATGAGCTGTCCTTATTGTGTGGCTTAAAACTTACTATTGAATGAGCTGTCCTAATTGTATGGCTCAAAAATTACTATTAAATGAGCTGACCTTATTGTGTGGCTTAAAACTTACTATTGAATGAGCTGTCCTAATTGTATGGCTTAAAACTTACTATTGAATGAGCTGTTCTAATTGTATGGCTTAAAACTTACTATTGAATGAGCTGTCCTAATTGTATGGCTTTAAACCTACTAATACAAGAGTAGTCCTAAGTATTTGGCTTAAGACTTACTAAGAAATGAGTAGTCCTTATTGTGTTGATTAAAACTTACAAATAAATGAGTACTCTTTATTATGTGGCTTTTGACTTACTAATAAATGAGTAGTCCTAATTGTGCGGCTCAAAACTTAAACATAAATGTGGCTCAAGACTTATTAAAAAATGAGCTGTCCTAATTGTTTGGCTTATGACTTACTTAATTTTGTGGCTGAGGACTGACTAATAAGTAGTCCAAATTGTGTGGCTTAAGACTTACTAATAAATGAACAGTCCTCATTACGTGGCTTAAGACTTACTAATAAATGAACAGTCCTCATTACGTGGCTTAAGACTTACCAATAAATGAACAGTCCTCATTACGTGGCTTAAGACGTACCAATAAATGAGTAGCCCTAACTGTGTGGATTATGACTTGCTAATAAATGAGTAGTCGTAGATGTTTGGCTTAAAGCTTACTAATAAATGAATAGTGATAGGTGTGTGGCTTAAGACTTACTAATAAATGAACAGTCCTCATTACGTGGCTTAAGACTTACTAATAAATGAACAGTCCTCATTACGTGGCTTAAGACTTACTAATAAATGAGTAGCCATAATTGTGTGGATTATAACTTACTAATAAACGATTCGTCCTGATTGTGTGGCGTATGACTTACTAATAAATGAGCAGTCATAGTTGTTTGGCTTAAGGCTTACTAGTAAATTAGTATTTCTTATTGTGTGGCTTAAAACTTACTAATAAATGAGTAGCCCTAATTATATGGCTTAAGACTTGATAATAAACGAATAGTCCTTATTATGTGGCTTAAGACTGATTAATAAATGATTAGTCTTAATTGTGTGGCTTAAGACTTGGTAATAAATGATTAGTCTTAATTGTGTGGCTTAAGACTTGGTAATAAATGATTAGTCCTAATTGTATGGCTAAAAACTTACTAATAAATGCTTAGTCCGTATTATGTGCCTTAAGACTTACTAATGAATAAGTAGTCATTTTATGTGGTTTAAACCTTACTAATAAATGATTAGTCCTATGTGTGTGTGTCTTATAATGTTATCCTTTTAACTTTAGCTTCAATGATTGTTTATATTTTTCCATAATATCTTCTTCGGTAAAACAATGTGCGATGGACAAACAATCTTTCATTTTTGTCTCCACGCATATAAATTCCAACCAGTCATCAGCCTGGTTTCCTTTTCTTGCCATTGTTCTTCTTCATTAATTAGTCCCACCATCATAAGTTTCAGCACCAGAAAGAGCGGAAATATATTGCTTGTTCTTCATATTCTCCTTCTTGTTTATCTTGTCATTGTTGTTCTTCTTCGTGTTCGTCATTCAATTTTCTTCTTGTTCTTCAGGTATAAAGCTGTATATTACTGGCACCTCAGTTTGTTCAGTTACTGTGTTTATTATTGCTATTTTTGTATTGCTATTTTTGTGTTGCTATTTTGCCTTTTAATTTGTCTAAATTTTCTTATTTTACAACAAATATGACTGAACTGACAAGGATTTACATATCCGTTCTTCGTCTATGATTAATTTACATTAGTTTTGTTTTCATTCTTGCTTTATTTAATCATACATCCTGTACGATTATTAGGATGTAAAATATCTGTAAACTGTAAATATAATCAGCTTTTAAAGAGAGAAATCCATTGAAAATGAAAATGAACAGAAGGAATAAACATGCCAAGGATGGTGCTAAGTGATTGTAAGTGACTGTGCTGCAAACGTGTTATAATGGTTTCTAGTGCATGGAGTCATTAAGTTCAACAGGTACTGGTCAACTGTCCCTAACTAACCATGATGCTTTGCTTACCTCCACCTTAATAGCCACTAATTTTTATCTTTAAGATAATGTTGGAACAAAGGCATGGTGTAATTTGGAAGTTCTGAATATCATTATTTCGGATCACAATGTTAATCTTAGTGTTCCTGAGAACAATATTTTTGTCAGTGTTTTCGACAACAATGTTCTTTGTCAGTGTTTCCGACAACAATGTTCTTTGTCAGTGTTTCCGATAACAATGTTCTTTGTCAGTGTTTCCGACAACAAAGTTCTGGATATCAGGGTTCCGATCAACCAAATTCTTTTTTAGTGTTCACGATACTAGTGTTCTAAATTTCAGGGTTCCGATCAACCAAACTCTTTTTTTTAGTGTTTACGATACTAGTGTTCTGAATATCAGGGTTCCCGTCATCCAAGATAGTTATCATTGTACCCGACAACAATCTCATCTTCCATGGACTTACGGCCATCTCCTAAACGATAAAACCATCTCAGACAATTGTAGGATCCGTCAGAGAATTATATTTATAAATCACCCAAGTCGGTTTTAGTGTCAATCGGAGAGTACCCAGATTTAAAGCGTGATTGATCTTTGTGCAGTAGCAGCCTTCTTGTTGTTTTATTGTTGTTGTAGGGTTTAATGCCATTTTTCAGCACACGATAGGCTATACATGGCGGCCAGTATTAATCGTGGAGGAAGAACCCAGGAAAACCCGGAAAGAACCACCGACCCACGAGAAGCTACTGGCAAGCTTTCTCACATACCCACATTGGCTGAATCCGAGACTCGAACCCACGCAGACAGAGGTGAGATGGCAGAGATCCGTAACGGAGAGAACTTTAGACCACTCGGCTCCCACTCGGGGCCCCTAGCAGCCTTGTTCTTCTCAGGCATCATCACGTCTCTGTCATTAGCCTATATTCCGTCACATGGATATATCTGCAGGTATCCCGCGTACTGCAAGTGCAGATGCAGATCATCTTATCTTTGCCTATTGATCGGTATTAACTGTATTGACAGGTTTAAAGAAGAAAAAAAACAATAACTAGAAAAGGTTCAGAATTATTCAAATACCCCTCTTATGAAAAAAAATCGATGCAGCTGTATTTTATCAATGCAACGATGTATGGATGTTGTTGGTGTAGCGTGAATTTTCAGTACACGATAGACAATACCTGGCTGCCGCTATATGTGGTGAAAGAAGAACCCGGGAAAATCCCGTAAGAACCACAGACCAACGGGAAGCTACTAACGAGCTTTCTCACACTGACCGAGCCCGAGACTCAAATCGACGCGGGTAGAGGTGGAATAGCAATGATCGGTAAAAGCGAGCGATTTAGACCTATCGTCTACCTGGGGCCCATGTGTGTGTGTGTGTGTGTGTGTGTGTGTGTGTGTGTGTGCGTGTGTGTGTGTTGTGCGTAAGAAAATATGTATTGTTACTATCATTTACCATGCACCGTTTCTAGGAAAACGCATACTTTCAATTGATAGTATATAACATGAGATACATGCCGTTACAACATGAGATACATATCGTTTCAGCATGAGATACATGTCGTTTCAGCATGAGATATATATCGTTACAGCATGAGTTCAATAATGTTATAGTATGAGTTACGTATCGTTTCAGCATGAGACACATATCGTTTCAGCACGAGACATATCGTTACAGCATGAGATATATACTGTTATAGTATGAGGTACATATCGTTACAGCATGAGATATATACTGTTATAGTATGAGGTACATATCGTTACAGCATGAGATATATACTGTTATAGTATGAGGTACATATCGTTGCAGTATGAGATATATACTATTACAGTATGAGATACATATCGTTACAGCATGAGATATATACTGTTACAGTATGAGGTACATATCGTTACAGCATGAGATATATACTGTTACAATATGAGATACATATCGTTACAGCATGAGATATATACTGTTACAGTATGAGATACATATCTTTACAGCATGAAAAACATATCGTTTCATCACGAGATACATATCGTTACAACATGAGATACATGCCGCTTCTGGATGAGATACATATTGTTACAGCATGAGTTGCATACTGTTATAGTAGGAGTTACATATCGTTTCAGCATGAGACGCATATCGTTATAGGATGAGGTAGATATCGTTACAGCATGAGACATATATTGTTATAGCACGAGATACATATCTTTACAGCATGAGATAATACTATTATAGCCTGAGATACATATCGTTACAACATGAGATAAATAACATTACATCAGTGAAGCTCATATGTTCAACACACTCAATTTTGGAACTTGTCAAAATGTATATTATGAGTATTTGCAAAAATATATTGTGATCAAATTATACTTTCCGTATTAAAATTGCAAAAATGACGGTGCGATGTACCATTATAAAGTCTTTATTGAAATTAGCCAGATTAGGATAGCATATTTTCATCTACTTCACAGACGACTAATTACCAATAATTAGTACTTAATAATCAGTATAAATAACGTAGGAAAGGCATAAATTGATAATCCCATTACTATACAGGGTTTGTCTTTCGTCTTGTATAGTAATATAAGGTGATCATGTGTCAAATTGTCAAATGTTTCTTGGCATCATAAAAAAAAATCAAAGCCAGGATCAGAGATATATAGTTTTATGGCACTACCCGGAATGCTTTATATGTCGCCCGGGCGACTTTAGTAACCGATTGGCAGTGTGTTTAGTGATACTATAATATGAAGCCGCTTGATCGGGGTTGGAATGCCAGACCGTTAATTACGCTCCCCATAAAAGATAAATGCACAGTGCATTGGAGATTTGCTATGGTTCTTCAATGGTATAATTTTGTTTAGATGCCTCTCATCCTATCTCTCGCTCTCTTTATTAGGTAAAAAAATACTCTATATCCAGATTACAAAAATAAGTCAAAGAATGTAAGTACTCCTTGCTAGAAATCTATTATACTTGAGACCAAGTTCACATCTTTTAAGAAGTCAGTCATGCATATAAAAACGATCTCATATAAGTTAATAGTTAATTTGTGTACACAAACCATTCATAAGAAAGAGAAAAGTAAAAACAATGGTATATGACATGTGGACCTTACGATTATGTATTCACTGTATAACTGTACTGGCCGCGTTGAGATTCAATCTCCAAGACTATGTGAAACGGAAAAAAGTTTCATATATTGTGCATCACTTGTGAAATTGAAGTCTGGTCACGAGGACTGCACTGCACGGACCTAACCTGCTTATATGGTACCTCAATTGTGCTCTATCGTCTCGTCATCCTGTAGCTACTGTTATGGTAGCTTTTTGGAACTTTTACCTAAGAATGATGGACATTTTTCTGACGTTATTTTACTAGGTTATATTATGTTTATTCCCAGGAGAAAAGACTGGCACAACAACGTAAATATTAAGGCCCAAAATGTGATAAATAATCAAAATGCATGATATGGGTCCACATAATCTAAATGCATGATATGGATCCACATGATCTAAATGCATGATATGGGTCTACATAATCTAAATGCATGATACGGGTCAACATAATCTAAATACATGATACGGGTCAACATAATCTAAATGCATGATATGGATCCACATAATCTAAATGCATGATACGGGTCTACATAATCTAAATGCATGATATGGATCCACATAATCTAAATACATGATACGGGTCAACATAATCTAAATGCATGATATGGATCCACATAATCTAAATGCATGATACGGGTCTACATAATCTAAATGCATGATACGGGTCCACATAATCTAAATGCATGATATGGATCCACATAATCTAAATGAATGATATGGATCCACATAATCTAAATGCATGATATGGGTCCACATAATTTAAATGCATGATATGGGTCTACATAATCTAAATGCATGATATGGGTCCACATAATTTAAATGCATGATACGGGTCTACATGATCTAAATGCATGATATGGGTCCACATAATTTAAATGCATGATATGGGTCTACATAATTTAAATGCATGATACGGGTCTACATGATCTAAATGCATGATATGGGTCCACATAATTTAAATGCATGATATGGGTCCACATAATTTAAATGCAAGATATTGGTCCACATAATATAAATGCATGATATGGATCCACATAATCTAAATGCATGATGTGGGTCCGTATAATCTAAATGCATGATATGGGTCCACATAATCTAAATGCAAGATATTGGTCCACATAATATAAATGCATGATCTGGGTCCACATACTATAAATGCATGATATGGGTCCACATAATCTAGATGCATGATATGGGTCCACATAATATAAATGCATGATATGGGTCCACATAATCTAAATGCAAGATATGGGTCCACATAATATAAATGCATGATCTGGGTCCACATACTATAAATGCATGATATGGGTCCACATAATATAAATGCATGATATGGGTCCACATAATTTAAATGCATGATATGGGTCTACATAATTTAAATGCATGATACGGGTCCACATAATCTAAATGCATGATGTGGGTCCACATAATTTAAATGCATGATGTGGGTCTACATAATTTAAATGCATGATACGGGTCCACATAATCTAAATGCATGATGTGGGTCCACATAATTTAAATGCATGATATGGGTCTACATAATCTAAATGCATGATATGGATTCATATAATCTAAATGCATGATATGGGTCCACATAATCTAAATGCAAGATATGGGTCCACATAATATAAATGCATGATCTGGGTCCACATACTATAAATGCATGATATGGGTCCACATAATCTAGATGCATGATATGGGTCCACATAATATAAATGCATGATATGGGTCCACATAATAATAACTTATAGGAAGCAGCGATGGTACATTTAGATAGGAAAATGATACAGTCTCTGTCCAGCCCCTCCCAGGGCAGTGACAATACACTGCCGGAGGACAAATAACCACAAAACACACAGAGAGAAAGGATGACAAGAATTGTCAAAAATAGCGCATATATACCTCAAAATGAGACAAAAGGACCGGATATGGACAACGACACGGGAACCGAAATAGATAAGGACAAAATAAGTGAAAGCGAGGACTAGGACGCAGACAGAGATAAAATGGATATGGAAATAGAAGAAACGGAATAAGAGACAGAGAACACAGAGAGTATGACAGAGACGAACTAAATGTTAACTCTAACAGTGAAAATGATGTGGATGGCGGTGCGCGGTGACCCCGTCAAAATAGGCAAATGACCTACAAATAGATAAACCTCTGAATTGTTTAATAACCATAATCATAAACTTATAAACATTAATAAGGAATATTATCAAGAGATGTGGCGAAGTGGTGTGGGAAAAAAATGGAAGGAAAAAACTTCCGTATATTTTCCAAAAATACGAATGAAATTGATAGGGATGAAATATTTAAATTAATTAAAGAAACTGAATATGATATCATTTTAGTACAAGAAACTCATAATATAGTCTCAAAAGAAACATAGTAACAATGATAGAAGATAAATTAAACGCTTTAGCAATCCTTAATAATTACAAGGATGATACGAGAGGGGGGTTTGGCAAAAATAATCAGAAAAATAGTGGATTTAGAAAGGGTAAATGAAGGGGTCTTTTTTGTAGGAAGAATGTTACATAGAGTAGTAGAAAAATTGCATATAATAAATGGTTTTTATCGAGCAAATAAATATAAAAACCAAGAGTTTATACATAATATGCGTAAATACCTAAATAACTGCTCAATGTAAAACTTAATAATGGGAGGGGTTTTGAAATGGGTTGGAGAAAATATCAATGGAACATTAGAACTTACACGAAAAGATAGCATTTTAAACAGGAAATGGAAAATCTTTTTAAAAGGAATATGTTGGTTGATATATAAAGGAGGAAAATATTATTAGAAGGTAATACACTTATGAATATAAGGACAATCAATTCAGTAGGCTCGATAAATATTAAGGAACGAATTCTGGGGAGTATATATATATATATATATATATATATACATACATACATACATACATACATAAATGCTGAAAAACAGAAGTTAAAATATCAGATCAAAAGTTAATAAATATTGAAATTTGTTTTATTAAAAATAGGGTTAAATGGGTAAAGGGGGTATGGAAGCTCAATAATAAAATTTTAGAGGAAAAGGAATTTATAGAGATAATTAATAAAGAAACTGGAAAATTCTTCAAAAGAGGAAACAGACATTATTAGAGAATCGGATATTTTCGAAAACAAATTAATAAATATAGCCTGCAAATTTTCGAAAACAAGAAGAGAGCTGCAAAAAATAGAGAAGGATGAAATAATTTTAAAAATATGGAAAACAAATACAGAGGAAAATTTAAATAAACTAAAAGAAAGATTAAATAAAACTTTAGACGAAGGAAATAAAGGTAGGGAAATAAGGGTAGCGAGGTTTACAAAGTTATATAAAAATGCAGAAGGTTTGTATAAGCGAGATGAACTGAGAAAGGGTGGGGGAAACATCTAGAACAATTAAGGAATAGCAACAAAATGTTAACAGAGAAAACGGAAATTATAGATCACATTAGAGAATATTATACTGGATTATATACAACTCAAATCATTGATCAAACAATCATAAATGCATTTTTGAAAGGAATACCATGTGAGAGAATATCGTCAGAACATAGAGACAAATGTGACGATTTCACCTCAAAAGAAGAAACACAGAATACAATCAAACAACTAGCGAAGGAGAAATCCCCAGTTAAAGATGGACTCAATGCAGAATTCTATCAATGATTTATCGCCGATCCATATTTCATCGTACCATAATATCTTTTTTAAAAATGAAACAATGTTACCGTCAATGAGGGAAGCCTTAATCACATTATTCTACAAAATATAGAGAGATAGGGAAGACCTAAAAAAAAACTGGAGGCCCATCTCCCTCCTAAAGATAGATTATAAGATTTAAGTTAAGCAGAATCCTTGCAAACAAGGCAAACATGGGAATGGATAACATAATAAATATAAACCAAACATTTGAGGCAAAAGGGAGGGATATTAAAAAATAATATATTAAGTATAAAACAGTGATAGATTTTATACATGTCGAAAAGGTGCCATGGCACTTTTCGACCAAGAAAAGGCTTTTGATAGATTGGAACATAACTACGTACAGAAAGTTCTGGAAAAAATTTGGATTTGGAAATTATTTCCGAAGAGGGACCAAAATCCTGTACAAAAAGATAACTTCAAGGGTACATGTAAATAATGCAATCACGGAGAAATTTGATATACAGACGTTAGTGAGGCAAGGATGCCCACTGTCAATGCTATTATACTTGATATCAATTGAAATCCTAAGTATACAAAAATAAGGAAAAACCAAGAAATTGAGGGGGTAAAAATTCCAAATTTAAAAGAAGAAGTCAAAATACTCCAATATGCAAATGATTGTACTACCTTTAAAAGGGATCCAATATTCTTTAAGTACCTGGTAAAAGACTTTGAGTCTTTTGGAAAAGCTTCCGGGTCAAAATAAATCATGATAAAACTGATATACTAAAAATAGGAAACTGGCGGGGAATTCATCCTAGGTTTACCCCATCTGATAAAAGGTCAAGTAAAAGCATTATGATTTTTTATTTTTTACGGAAAAGAAGATGAGTTAGAAAACTACTAGAACACGATAAAGAAAGTCAATGAAAACAAAAAATCTGGACACTTTTAACGTCTCTTTGCATAATGGAGCGGGCATAAGTGGCCAAGACATATTTGTATTCAAACGTAAACTACATAATAAAATCAATAGATATTGAAAACAAGAAAGTAGATAAACTAGACAATGAAATTATTACAGAGATATGGGGATACAAGACCCATTATATAAAGAAGGAAACCTTATATAAAGCGAAAATAGGGGAGGACTAGCATTGCCAAGCCCAATACTACTGGGATATACCAACATTATAAATAGAATAAAAACAATAAATACCGAACCTAAAACACCATTGGAGGCTCTGTATGTATACTGGTATGGGTTTGCAATCAGAAATAGAGAGGACATATACAAAAATAGCATCCTAACAAAACAAGCTAGAAGTACCTAGAAAATTTAGGAACATCAAAGAAGTTTGGGTTAAATATAGGGACAGAAAGGAATTGTGGGAAATGGATATACGTAAAAATTATGAATGGTTGAATGAATATATACCAAAAATTATATGAAGCAAAGTTAAGCTGGAAAATTGGGATGTAAATTGTGACAGGACATGGGGGCACTGGTCAAACATCAGATCCCTAAAGATGCAAAGCCTAATATTTAAAATATGCACAACTCATGGCTAACAGGGGAAGTAGCCATGAGAAGGCACATGATTAAAATAATGCCAAAGTGTCCGATGTGAATGACAGTAAATTTCACAAAGGTACATGCAATAGCGCAATGCTGAAAAAGAAAACCTGAAAGAATTAACTTACTCATGGAAATAGGTAAAAAAGAGAGGTACCTGAGGAATAACTTATTATTTTTAGATGCAGACTTCGACCAAAGCATTTAATGAAAACCGCAGAATATATATCTAAAACAATGACCTCATAAACAAGTCGTCAAAACGGCAGTTGGGGGGAGAGAAAGGGGTTGGCTTCGGTTTACAGCCCATTATGGGTATGTACCGGCCTGAACGCGGGTAGGAGCCTTGCCCTTATTTCTCATCTCATGGGAACATTTGATTAATCCATCTAACCAAAATTTTTATAAGAGCTAGTCCTCCGGTGCCTCTAAAAATAACAAAACTAAACAATTGCAACCAACAAAAGGAAAAATAGGTAACCCAAATATTACTAATATACTAATAAATTAACATTCTTCTTCTTTCTTTTTCTGTTATTTTTCTCTCTTCTTCTTTCCTTGAAATTTTAGTGGGAAACCGGGAACCTGCACTTGGGTGAAGTACGAGGCACAGACGTTGCAGGGCTAAATCATAAGGCGTTACCATAAGTGAACAGGCCTGCGAAAGAGTCTCAGAAAAACTCATATGTAGGAAATGGACAAACAGAAAACACACACACAGAGACACACACACACACACACGCGCACGCGCGCGCACACAAACAGGGATTTAGGTATAGTTTATAAGATTAACCACAACAATAAAGGTTTACCCAAATTTATCTTTTAGGTGATAGCCAACATATTTTGTTATCTTTTTTATTTTAGGCATTTTCGGACCATTTTTGATTTAGAAATTAAATTTAAACTAAATATAACTTTTAAAACAGCAGACAAGTTTATGCTCGAAGATGAAGAGAAGCAGGATGATAAAAAGGAAATGCGGCTTCTTAAATAGGGCATGGTCTTCTCACCCTTGAAACACTTTGAGGAAAAATGAGGAACGTCTCACAATGAACACACCTAAAAAACACTAGGAATTTGTTTTCTTTTCTTTTGTAGAATGCAATCGTTTCTCATTAAAATTCAAATTAGGTAACCAAATTACAGGAAATTAAATTTTGGACAAATTAATGGAATTGATAATGTCCAAATAACATTTCTTTTCCCTCCAATGACAAGACAACTGGGGAGTAACCTTGGTAATACTACAGTCCTTACATACAAATCTATATAGCACACAAACAATATAGCAAATACTCACATATCATTCATGACAAAGGAGATCCTTAGCAAATATCACTCAAATATATAAGGGAAAGGATTCCGATCTTGGAGATTGAAGCCAGAATCGGATGAACAAACCTTTAGAATACACTAGGGATAATAAATTCCCCATCAAGATTTTTAGTTTAGACTAAGTTGTTGATCAAAATTCTTTTGAATAAAAACTCAAACACACAGACACACACACACACACACACACACACACACACACACACACACACCTTAGGGGATACATGAACACATAAAAGCATTTTTGGGGTGAGGAATTCGGGGAGGGGGCATCTGTGTGGTGACCCCCTCAAATAAAATCAAAAAAATAAATAAAAAGAAACTGTCATAACATTTACTACGTCAGGCAATAAAGAAATGAAAATGAACATTGTACATTTCTTACTACGACGGACAATATATGGTCATGACAACCATTAAATAATTTTTAAAAAATTGTTCGAAAAAGACACGTACAACAGTGTGCTAAAACAATTAAAATGTAAAAAAATAGAATCTAACATGTATCTAAATATCATTTTTTCTTTCATGGCTCTTCTTTTCGTTCTCCAATCGTTCAAGCTCTTTATTTATTTTTCAATTTATTATCAATCTCTTGATACATGATTAATTTGCTAGAATTTTCATCAAATTCATTTTCTTGTTTGTTAAATCCACTTGTTTATTTCTCTTAATGGACTCATTTAGCTGGTAGTAAATTGAATATTCCTGTGTTATTATTTGTATTAGACCTGAGCAAAGCGTTTTCTTCAACATCATGTTTCAGTTCATTAGATTTGACTAAAACACCTTCATGTACAACGCTGCTGTTCCTTCCCAAATCCTTGCTGTATCATCTGCTTGTAAAAGTCGCAGTGTGCTTATTGATGCAGTTGCTTGAAATTAATCTATCTCCCTATGATCTTTCTTCTTAACGTACTGCAGTAACTTCCAGTGTGATGATAGCACGGGCACTTTGGAGCCATAATAACTATTCAGGTAGAAAAAAAAGAGTTTTATACTAATAGGTAAACAATTGGATCTAACAGGCACCAAAACTAATTAAAAACTAATTAATGTAGTATTGAACATTAATAACTAATTATCTTTTATACATTAAAGACTTATTTTTACAAATATTCAACAGCCATATCTCATGTACATAACACTTTATCTGAAATCGGACAAATAATTTCAAGAAAGTGTCATCAGCGAAATTTTTCAGTCGAATTTGAGAAAAGACAAGATGGCTGGCTGAAATGGACAAAATGTGCAAGTGTGCAAAAGTGAATGGGGTAAAAAAAATAAAACAGATTAAGTTAACGTCATTTTAATTAATATTTAAAGAAAACATTGATACAAATAGCAAACAATTACAAATATGATTTTAAGATCACAAAACGTTTAGTAAGTTCAATGGCTTCAAAACTAAAGAAAGTTAAACATTATAAGTACATTAAGTGAAACTATTCAAGTTAATTTTAGTGATTGTTTGTTGATTATGGGGAGTCGGCGTTGGGAAGATATTTCATCAACCCAAGTAATTAGCCAGTTTCTACGATCACACGTTATAAAGTACAAAAATCACAAGACTTTATGACGGCTAGGATTAGCTGCGTAAAATGGACACTACTTAATTTATTAACAGAGGGAATTCTCTAGATATTTTATTTTAATTTTTTTAGTAATTCGATATAGCAATGATTCTTTGCATTGGGTGTTTCGGTCGTGTTTTGTATCTCATGTCATGAATTACTAATTTTCGGCCTAGGAAGACTTACTGGTGTATCATACAAATGGGAATTAAGTAATAGCTTCAACATTTGTAGTCATAAGGTGATTAGAGAAACAGTATTTGTAGTATTCAGGCATTAGGTACCTTTCCTTTGAAAATGACTGTGGAAAATAGGGGAAAACAATTGACTTCAAGCCATGCTCATACAAGTGTTTGTGTCACTCTGTAGTGAGTTTGTGTCACTCTGTAGAGAGACTACTTGTGTGTAACAATAGTTTTAAAAAAATGAAACAAAAATGGCATGGATTTCATGGTCGATACACTTTCCGGTTGTATTCCTATCAGTTTGAATAAGGTAAGCTCTTCACTTTCCGGTTATATTCGTAATCAGTTTTAATAAGATAACCTCTACACTTTACTGTTGTATTCGTGCTCAGTTTGAATAAGGTAACCGAAATACTTTTCGGTGTTATTAGTGCTCAATTTGAATAAGGTAACCGGTACGCTTTCTGTGTTGTTTTTACTCGATTTGAATAAGATAACCTGGAACGCTTTCCGTGTTGTTTTTACTCGATTTGAATAAGATAACCTGGAACGCTTTCCATGTTGTTTTTGCTCAATTTGAATAAGATAACCTGGAACGCTTTCCGTGTTGTTTTTACTCAGTTTGAATAAGATAACCTGGAACGCTTTCCGTGTTGTTTTTGCTCAATTTGAATAAGATAACCTGGAACGCTTTCCGTGTTGTTTTTACTCAGTTTGAATAAGATAACCTGGAACGCTTTCCATGTTGTTTTTGCTCAATTTGAATAAGATAACCTGGAACGCTTTCCGTGTTGTTTTTACTCAGTTTGAATAAGATAACCTGGAACGCTTTCCGTGTTGTTTTTACTCAATTTGAATAAGATAACATGGAACGCTTTCCATGTTGTTTTTACTCGATTTGAATAAGATAACCTGGAACGCTTTCCGTCTTGTTTTTACTCAGTTTGAATAAGATAACCTGGAACGCTTTCCGTGTTGTTTTTTGCTCGATTTGAATAAGATATTCTAATATACTTTTCGCTGATATTCATGATCAATTTTGAATGCGATAACTTAAAATCATAAACCGATGGTCGATATAATTGGATATCGCACTACAAATATCAATAGTTATTAACCTCTAATTCGATCAAAACATTTTTGAAAGGGCCAACGATTAATTTAGTGCCATAGCAAAGTGGAAAATGACAACTAACAAGAAACAACATAAAACACGTATATGGCATAAAAAAAACAATACATATAACAAAATTCATCGATATTGGGTAGGTAAAGCTTATAACATAATTACTCTTTCTTTTTCTCAGCAAACAAAAATTTCAATCTTACGACTAATTAATTGTTCCTTCATTTTATTTAATCGAAAGAAATGGACATAATATATTTTAGTTTACCGGCGTACAGGCTGTACCAGTTCCTTAACCAACGCTTTACTGGAGTAGAAACTGTACAAGTTCATGGACCAATGTATATTAGTTTACAGAGTACAGATTGTACTAGTTCATGGGACCATTTGTTTTTGCTTTGCAGGAGTACAGACTGTACAAGTCGAAGAACCGGTGTAATTTTGTTTATGGGGTACAGACTGTACGGGTTCCTGGACCTCTTGATATTACGATCATATTATGTAAATTAAGCATATGTTTTCCAGTGGCAGTAACACTTCTGTGAAACAAAGCGATGACGCAGCCGATGGCAAATCTGTTTAACTCCAGAGACCAGACAGCGAGCAGCAGGGCTACCACTAACAGATCACTGTAGTACTGTTCTATAAAAATTGAAGTAAAAAAGACTGAAAAAAAGTTAATCCTTAATCCATGAGGTCAGCCAATCTTTCGCTCTACGCTGCTGTTTAATATTCGTCTCAAAAACTACAAATATATCGCTTTCATTTAAAACGTATAACGATAAAATGAAGCAAAAACTGGACACCATAAGAAGGACGGTTACCAATTATCAAAGGTGTGCCTTCTCTTTATTCATTGATTAAAGAGAGCTACATTGTGTCTGTGTCTACTGAGTTTAATTTATCTTTAACTTATAGTATACATAGAGCAAAGTCACAGTATTAGAATCAAAGAGTACAGAAGAAATAGTATATGCCTTTAATTCAATAATAGAAAATTACAAATCCATTTGAATCTTAAAAACGTACCTTATCTGAGATAGAATTAGAAGTTCAACACCTTAATTACAGGTAAACGGCGATCTTAAGTTACATATGTCTTGTCCACTGCGGTACATATGAATTTAGCAGTGTAATTAGTCAAACGGTCTACGATCTCTGATGACAACCGAATGTCTGTGTCTTTTTCTCTTTAAAAAACCCACATCTACTATTAAAAGAAGATCAAAAGAAAACACTTTTTTTATAAAATTGGATAATCTGATAAAACCTTTTTGTTCGCTTGATAAAGACTCATTCTTCAAGAACTAGATAGCAACAGTAGCGTTGAAAATAACAGTTTTGTAATTTAGGACAATATCAAAAACAAAGTGTCCCAGAAAATAGTTTTGTATTATGGACACTATCAAGAAAAAGGTTCCCCGACGAATCTACTACGCAGCTGCAAACAGCATGTTTCAAAGACCAATCCAAATGTTAGCGTTATAATTGTAAACATTGTCTCCTCTCATATGCATGCGTAATGTTTTCACTTCGACCATACTTGATTTCGATGTTATCTTAGAATGTAAAAGTTTCCGACAACAGATCAGATTAAGTTATACCTTCTTGTCGACCAGAGTGAAAAGAGTCTTTGATCCGTGATGTGTCGACGTTTCACTGTGCTTACAACGTAATTATGTGCCCCTCAAAACAGCTATTGTCCGCTAATTGAGCGCATAATTGCAGGATATACAAAACATCGACCGTTTTGGGGCAGAGGTGTTGAACATGACGCTATGGTTTGATCCTCGTGCATGTCACATTGCTTTTTACAAGTGAAACCGTATATAACTTTCAAAGGGTCCATACGATTCCATTTAAACATACGATTAAGTTGTTATTTTTTTAACATGCCAATATTATAATTATATGTTTATATATATATATATATATATATGTAATTGTTACCATATGCATTTAGAATACGTTTGAATTCAATTCCTATGGTGTACATTGTACATTTATAATAAGTTTAAATACAGTCGTTACAATGACTATACTGGAAACACAGGATTAATTGGACGTCTTTTACGTTGAATATCCTGGAAAGACAGGATTAATTTGACGTATTTTAAGTCGAATATCCTGGAGAGACAGGATTAATTGGACGTATTTTACGTTGAATATCCTGGAGAGACAGGATTAATTGGACGTATTTTACGTTGAATATCTTGGAGAGACAGGATTAATTGGACGTATTTTACGTTGAATATCTTGGAGAGACAGGATTAATTGGATGTATTTTACGTTGAATATCTTGGAGAGACAGGATTAATTTGACGTATTTTACGTTGAATATCCTGGAGAGATAGGATTCATTGGACGTATTTTACGTTGAATATCTTGGAAAGACAGGATTAATTGGACGTATTTTACGTTGAATAACCTGGAGAGACAGGATTAATTGGACGTATTTTACGTTGAATATCTTGGAGAGACAGGATTAATTGGACGTATTTTACGTTGAATGTCTTGGAGAGACAGGATTTATTGTAAGCGTTTTACATTGAATCTACTGGAGAGACAGGATTAATTGGACGTATTTTACGTTGAATATACTGGAAAGACAGGATTAAGTATACGTCTTTTACATTGAATATATTGGAAACGATAGGATTAGGTGTACGTCTTTCACATTGTATATTTCATAAACGATAGGATTACGTGTTCGTCTTTTACACTGGATATACTGGAAAAACAGGATTAATTACGGTAGGAATCATGTCCATAGAATGTTTAGTCGAATGGAATCTTTAGTGTCATTAAAAGCTAGATTACGAGGATAAAGTGAACGAGACGAGTGCATCATATTACCGTTGTGTTCGTATTAATTAAAAAACTCGATGGGCATCATTCTGGCTGTAATTTGTATTGTATGCTCTGAATAGAAGGTGAAAATAAAATATGATGTGATCAATAAAGAATAGAATGCAATAGCTTTTATTGATACTGTTACTACGAAGACCACTGCTGCTAACAACACCACAACAACCGTACTACCACCATTGTCACCACGCCACCACCTCTAATGCTATTACAACTTCATTATCTTCTACCACAAATACTAATGATATCATTATTCCCACATGTACTATCAATACTCGGCCGTCGACGACGATGACGACTATTATGATGATCTTGAAAAGAAAGACGACATTGTTCTTCAAACGTAGTAGCCAGCAGTGGAGTCGTTTGTGTCATCATAGTGTCATCTTCACCGTCATCAGCAGTGTCGCCTTTACTGTCAACATCAGTTTATTCTTTGGTTTCATTAACACTGTCATCTTTAGTGTTACATTTCTAATGCCTGTCATTATTTCAATAACTTAATCACCACTCAGTTCGAGTAGGGCTCGATTGGAAGGTCAAAGAGTACGCCATAGTCGATTGTATTCGTGTCACTAGAGCGTATATAGTATCATGTTTAATCACGTGACGCAGGTAAGAGCAAAATACATAATTTCATTGCTTGTATGTTGTCATGTTGGTGTGCAATTTAGGTAAACAAAAATGACTGAGCATACAGACTTGTGAAAGGTTTATCTTGAAGATAGATTATTTCACATGATCTCTCGCTTAGTCAAGAAATCTTGGTCTGATAAGTGTTTCTGATTACAATATGACTGCAGTGATATCCCAGCATCTGATTTTTGTTCTCTCACTCGAACACAAAATATCAATCACAAAAAAAACTGTTACGACTGTACCATCAATAGTAACTCTAGGAACATGGGGGTGGGGCACTCTACAGATATTATAAGTTTATGAGAGAGTGACAAGTGGATTGTGAAGTTGACTGCATTTGCAACAAGTCCGATGGAGAAAATGTTAGCAGACCACTATGGTACTTTTTTTATTGTTTTTAAAATGTTTACGGATATTGTACTTATGGAACTTGTACGCAACCCGAGCACATGGCTCGCCAAAATGTTTGCTGCCATGTACTGGAAAGATCAGCCTGATTCGTCTAATGTATACTACTTTTATCAGTTTTTAAAATAGGTAAAACGAATTTTGTCAGATTAGACAATACTCGGTTCGGCAAGTGCAATGACTGAATTACCAAATATATAACGTGTTAAAAAGTTATCGATTCATTTGTTTGAACATTTTACATCTGAAGTGAAAATTACGAAGCAAAGCTAGCATATTTTTTTAAAAAGCGCAAATATGAAGTAAGGCCAATCTGTTCTCTATACCCCATATTACACTTATCAATCTTACATCAAAATAAAGGAAATAAAAAATGAAAATACATAAGATGTACAAGGTTCTTTTACAATAGCCAGCATAACCGTAATGAAAACCGGGCAAATAGTTTTTCTTCAAAAATCTAATCTTAAGCAAAGCACGAAACTATATAAGCAATTGTAACAATGTGAACATTACAACTGTACAAGCAATAGTAACTCTAGGAACATTATGACTGTAGAAGCAGTAGTAACTACAGTAACATTACGACTATACAAGCAATATTAACTATGGTAACATGACGTATAGGAACAGTACGACTGTACAAGCAATAGTAACTATAGGAACATTACGATTGTACAAGCAATAGTAACTGTAGGAACATTGCCACTGTACGAAGAATAGTAGCTATAGGAACATTAAGACTGTACAAGCAATAGTAAATATGGGAACAGTACGACTGTGCAAGCAATAGGAACTATAGTAACATTACAACTGTACAAATAATAATAACTATAGGAACGTTAAGACAGTATAAGAAATAATAACTATAGGAATATTGCGACTGTACAGGCAATAGTAACTCTTGGAACATTACGACTGTATAAACAATAGTAACTATGGGAAACTTACAACTGTATAAGCATTAGTAACTATAGGAAAATTAAGACTGTACAGGCAATATTAACTATAGAAACATACGACTGTACAGCCAATATTAACTATAGTGAGAGTTACAAAAGTAGCTTCAAATTCAAAGACAAGATAAACGTGTCGCTACACATAAATGGTTGCTATGGTAACAGAAACTGTTGAAGCAGAGGCAGTATTTTATCTCTGTATTAATAGTTCTCATCATAACTAATTTGTTCCATTTTGTGTTTCTGGAATTTACTACCATAGAGAACGTTTTCGAATAATAGTCGAAATCTCGTCATAAAGTTCATGTATATAACAAACCTTGGCATGGACAAGCCATTCCAGCAGGGGCAAGGAAATTTTGTTTTAGACTAAGAGAGAGAACTATAATAAGAAACCCCTTTAGAGTGAAATGTTCAAAATAATATTGAATGACAATGCTTGAAGGCCATTTTAATAAAACGGCAGTCGTAGATTAATCCTTCAAGGTCGAATAGTAGTACGAAGAATGGTAATCAAACAGGTAGAACTCGAAAGAAGAATATTTCTTCGGACAATGTTAAGTATACAAATACTTTAAACACCGTTTATAAATATTAAATAAGATTTTCATAAACAATTCCCAGTTTTAAGTACAAATCTACTACTTAATTCTTTGGTGAAAACTTATACTATTTTTTCTTCATATATAGAACACAAAGTGAAAGAACAGTTTTCCCATTATAGTAATCAAGAACGAATTTTATTTTATTTCATAATGTCCAACTTTTTAAGAACATGTCCACTTTAAGTACATATCCAACATTTTAGTACCCGCTTCTTTAAGATTTTAATAAAACTTTATACTTAAACCCTAATTACTAAGACGAACAGGACAGGGGGTTAACATTCATTTGGTTACATCAACGAAGAACAAAAAGCCCCCATAAATTGTCTTGTTTAATAGATAAAAAAAAGGTTGCAAACATACAAATCAGCGCATGAACTACCCTAAATGCAGGTTCTCCAAGTCAGATGTTTGCATGGGTAAAGGCTGCTTTAAAAATTGTATACTGTCATTAACACCTTTCATATTTAACTCACATTTATGTGTTTATTGTTGCTTTCTGAACTTTGTTGTCTTTATATGGTGCTTAAGTAACAACTTACATCTTGCTTCAATAGATTCAGTCAACCGTCTTATGGTAAGAGGGAAGACGAACCGTATTGATCAGCTAAGTATATACGTTTCCTTGTTTGTTTGTATATACTGATTTGAATGACTACGTAGAAAAGCCAAACAAAGATGTACAACAATTCATCGATTAGTGCCACACATGAATAATCTAAACATCGTCATATATATATATATATATATATATATGTGTGTGTGTGTGTGTGTGTGTGTGTGTGTGTGTGTGACAAGATGAAGCCGAGTTGGGACTGGATTAGTGAAGACACCCAAAGCAACTGCGTTGATAAGATGTTTATTTATAAACGCAAATTAAATATTAATAAATCTGACACCATTATAAACAAAAAGATAAGGAAAATTATAAAGTTCCTAACATGGAACTATAAACAACAAATAACTCAACGTGAAAACTCAAACATGAATTTAACGAATGGAATTTTAAACAAACCTGAATTTCGTCCTCTCACCGATTAACAACTAAAAGTATATGCTCTACACACCAATATAAACAAGGTCTTATCAAACACCAAGGGATATAGGGATATGTATAAATTTATGAATCTATCGCTCATATATCGATATTGAAACGGGAATGCATGAAATTATGAATCTATCGATCGCTCATATAACGATATTGAAATGGGAATGCATGAAATTTTGCTCAGATAGCAATAGTGGAAATAACGATGACATAGAACACTATCGTGGCCCATATTTGACGGCCTAGATGTCCGGTTCCACCGGCTATAGTCAATGGTCAAGGTGCCCCCACGCACGGTCCACCCCTACCTGTCTGTTGAAGGATCCTCGAGAGCTCTCACATTCAACACATCAACATAGACCCGATGGTCGCGAAACCTTGGTCCCTCGCATTGAGAACACCAGTTCACTCTTCCGAACCAACGTCACCAGACACAGCGTACACGTCACAAGAAACCACACAGAGTTTTGTGACTCCACATCACCAAACCATATATAAGGCAGCTCTACAGCTGGAGATTTGCTCCCGTAAAGAGGAAAGCTTCTTGACAAGACTCGTCGTAGTGTAATGTTTATAGAGAATTTGCTCTATATGTATACTAGCTGTGACAGATATGCGCAGCTAGTTACTTAGGTTTTCGCTGCAGGCAATTTGCACATGCAGTATGGGTTTAGTTGCGCTCAGTATTTCGAAATAACTAGAGCCGAAAAAATACATCACCCTCGGCTGACGCTGTATGCGGCAACGAAACCCGAGTACATTTTTGATTACATATACATATTGATATAAATCATACACAATTTCGTGACTATATATATATATATATATATATATATATATATATATATATATATATATATATATATATATCCTTCCTTGAAAACTAGTTTTTTCTCAATATTGTTCTGCATATCTGCAAACAAGGCAAGAACATTTTAAATTAAATTGCTGTTTTAATGACACGCAGCTAAATATTTAATAGCGTTTACAGATCGTGGTGATTTGAAAATTATTTCGGAAGATCGGTTGAATACGGTGATGGTTTGATGGTGCCTGATTGACATTGTGAATTTTTATGTTGTTGACCTGTCCATCTAAATCAGGTAGATTCATGAAACATCTGAACACGTAGTAATGTATATAAACCAGTATGTATCATATTAAACAAAAATGCAAGAAATTATGTATGTGTTTGAGAGAGAGAGAGAGAGAGAGAGAGAGAGAGAGAGAAAGAACGGGAGGAGGCACGGAAAAAAGATTTGGTAAGTATTTACTTTCCTATCGTTCTGGCGCAAACTTTCTTTTCCCCAAAGTCTGATTACCTGAGGTATCTAAAATGAAGCAAAGTTAGCAATGGACAAGGAAATGGCAGGTGAAATAGTGATTTACTTTTATAGTGTCATAATTCTATTTTTAGCGGGCATAAATACTAGGTTTGTATTTTACGGAATTTTCACCTGATGTTTTTTCCAATACTTTTCCTTGAAATTTACAACAAAATTATATGTGTATCACATTCGGGACAACCTCAGCTATTTCAGCGAAACAAACTTATTCCTCGAGTGTGTGTCAGCGCACTAAATTACAGAAAAAGCATAAAAAATTTCACCTGTAATTTCTCCCCAAGATAAGGAAACCCAATATATTCCTCTCACATCTACTATTTCAATGATTCAGTTGACTGTAGGATCGACAGAGAGGTTACAAATGGAAAAAAAAACACAACAACTATCAATTATTCATAAAATCTCGGTCAATCCTCGCCGAAGTAGTCAGGATGGCAGATATCGACATACATTCGATATATGATCGGTATGAACGTTTATTACTGATGTGTTCAGTAAATTGTTATTTGTTCTAGTTCAACATTTACAGGGGTATAAAATTGCAAGGAAATATTTTTTGTCTTGGGTTTAACGCCATCATTCAGCGCATAAAAGGTTACACATGGCGGCCAGTATAGCTGGTGAACGAAGAAGCCAGGCAAACTCCGGTAAGAACCAGCGACCCACAGGAAGTTAAAGACAAAAGTTGCTATATACTCACATGGCCGAGTTCGAAACTCTAACCCACGCAGACTGAAGTGCGATGTCACTGATCTGTAAAGGTGAGCGTTGTTATATACCCATATAGCTGAGTCCGAAACTCTGACTCAGGCAGATTGAGGTGAGATGTCAGTGATCGGTAAAGGCGAGCATTTTAAACTACTTGGCCACAAAGAAAATAATCATAAATGTACAAAATTCCAGTCCCTGGTAGTACTGACAAAGAATCTTCTTTTAAAGGCTACGTTTTGATTCATAACTCTAGATTGGTATCATAAAATGTTTCAGCGATTACTGCCCCCCGCCCCCCCCCCCCCAAAAAAAAGTAAAAACAGTGTTGTCAGATCTGAATACTTCATTTGCTTTCTTATCATAAGTAGTGTATGAAGAACACTTTACACGCTGGCCTGAAACCTATCTTTTAAAGAAAACTTAAGTGAATGTAAAGCTAAAATGACCAATACGCTGTTCACCTGGATAGTGAATTTGAAGCTAAAATGACCAATATGCAGTTGACCTGGATAGTGAATTTCAAGCTAAAATGACCTATATGGTGTTGACCTGCATGGAGAATTTCAAGTTAAAATGACCCACACGGTGTTGACCTGCATAGTGAATTTGAAGCTAAAATGACCCATATGGTGTTGACCTGGATAGTGAATTGAAAATTAAATGACCCATATGGTGTTGACCTGGATAGTGAATTTGAAGCTAAAATGACCCATATGGTGTTGACCTGGATAGTGAATTGAAAGATAAAATGACCCATATGGTGTTGACCTGGATAGTGAATTTCAAGTTAAAATGACCCATACGGTGTTGATATCGATAATGAATTTAAAGTTAAAATGACCCATCTGGTGCAGACCTGGATAGTGAATTGAAAGATAAAATGACCCACACGGTGTTGACCTGCATAGTGAAAAGCTAAAATGACCAATATGGTGTTGACCTAGATAGTGAATTTAAAGTTAAAAGGACCAATATGGTGTTGACCTGGATAGTGAATTGAAAGTTAAAATGACCCACACGGTGTTGACCTGCATAGTGAATTTGAAGCTAAAATGACCCATATGGTGTTGACCTGCATAGTGCATTTAAAGCTAAAATGACCAATATGGTGTTGACCTGGATAGTGAATTTAAAGCTAAAATGACCCATATGGTGTTGACCTGCATAGTGCATTTAAAGCTAAAATGACCCACACGGTGTTGACCTGTATAGTGAATCTGAAGCTAAAATGACCTATACGGTGTTCACCTGGATAGTGAATTTCAAGTTAAAATGACCCATATGGTATTGATATCGATAGTGAATTTAAAGTTAAAATGAACCATATGGTGTTGACTGGATAGTGAATTTAAGGTAAAATGACCCATATGGTGTTGACCTGGATAGTGAATTTGAGGTAAAATGACCCATCTGGTGTTGACCTCGATAGCGAATTTAAAGTTAAAATGACCCATATGGTGTTGACCTGGATAGTGAATTTAAAGTTAAGATGACCCATATGGTGTTTACCTGACCTAGATAGCGAATTTTTAAAGCTAAAGTGACCCATATGGTGTTGACCTGGATAGTGAATTTAAATTTAAAATGACCCATATCGTGTTGACCTCCATAGTGAATTTAAAGCTAAAATGACCCATATAGTGTTGACCTGGATAGTGAATTTAAAGATGGTGTTGACCTGGATAGTGAATTTAAGGCTAAATAATGACCCATATGGTGTTGACCTGAATAGTGTGTGTGTGTCTGTGTCTGTGTTATTAAGATTTTTAACGTAGCTTTAAACAAATTTCAGTCATATCTGTTCGATTTCTGCAGTGTGGCAGTTTATAGTGATGTCTAGCACTGGGAAATCATGCCGCAGACATATGGCATGGTGTCTCACCTAGTCACATTATCATGACACCAGGCGGACCAGTCCTAACACTAACCTCTTAATGCTTTGTGCTATGCGAGGCAGCTGTTAGTACCTTTTTGTAAGTCTTTGGTAAGACTCGGCCGGGATACGAACCAACGACCTCCCGCTTCCGAGGCGGATGCTCTAACCACTAGACCACCAGATCGGACAGACCTGGATAGTGAATTTGAAGCTAAAATGACCTATACGGTGTTGACCTGGATAGTGAATTTAAAGTTAAAATGACCCATATGGTGTTTACCTGACCTAGATAGTGAATTTTTAAAGCTAAAATGACCCATATGGTGTTGACCTGGAGAGTGAATTTAAAGTTAAAATGACCCATATGGTGTTGATCTGGATAGTGAATTTAAAGATAGTGTTGACTTGGATAGTGAATTTAAAGCTAAAATGACCCATATGGTGTTGACCTGAATAGTGTGTGTGTGTCTGTGTCTGTGTTATTAAGATTTTTAACGTAGCTTTAAACAAATTTCAGTCATATCTCTTCGATTTCTGCAGTGTGGCAGTTTATAGTGATGTCTAGCACTGGGAAATCATGCCGCAGACACTTGGCATGGTGTCCCACCTAGTCACATTCTCATGACACCAGGCGGACCAGTCCTAACACTAACCTCTTAATGCTTTGTGCTATGCGAGGCAGCTGTTAGTACCTTTTTGTAAGTCTTTGGTAAGACTCGGCCGGGATTCGAACCAACGACCTCCCGCTTCCGAGGCGGATGCTCTAACCACTAGACCACCGGAGCGATCAGACCTGGATAGTGAATTTGAAGCTAAAATGACTTATACGGTGTTGACATCGATAGTGAATTGAAAGTTAAAATGAACCATATGGTGTTGACCTGGATAGTGAATTTAAGGAAAAATGACCCATATGGTGTTGACCTGGATAGTGAATTTAAAGTAAAATGACCCATATGGTGTTGACCTGGATAGTGAATTTAAGGTAAAATGACCCATATGGTGTTGACCTGGATAGTGAATTTGAAGCTAAAATGACCCATATGGTGTTGACCTAAATAGTGAATTTAAAGTTAAAATGACCCATATGGTGTTGACCTGGATAGTGAATTTGAAGCTAAAATGACCAATATGGTGTTGACCTGGATAGTGAATTTAAAGCTAAAATGACCCATATGGTGTTGACATCGATAGTGAATTGAAAGTTAAAATGACCCATATGGTGTTGACCTCGATACTGAATTTAAAGTTAAAATGAACCATATGGTGTTGACCTGGATAGTTAATTTAAGGTAAAATGACCCATATGGTGTTGACCTGGATAGTAAATTTAAGGTAAAATGACCCATACATAGTGAATTTAAAGTTAAAATGACCCATATGGTGTTGACCTCGTTAGTGAATTTTAAGTTGAAATGAACCATATGGTGTTGACCTGGATAGCGAATTTGAAGCTAAAATGACCCATATGGTGTTGACATTAATAGTGAATTTAAAGTTAAAATGGCCCATATGCTGTTGACCTCGATACTGATTTTAAAGTTAAAATGACCCACATGGTATTGACCTGGATAGTGAATTTGAAGCTAAAATGACCAATATGGTGTTGACCTGGATAGTGAATTTAAAGTTAAAATGACCCACATGGTGTTGACCTGGATAGTGAAATTAAAGTTAAAACGATCCATATGGTGTTGACCTGGATAGTGAATATGAAGCTAAAATGATTATATGGAGTTGACCTGCATAGTAAATTTAAAGTTAAAATGACCCATATGGTGTTGACCTGAATAGTGAATTTAAATTTAAAATGACCCATATGATGTTGACCTGGATAGTGAATTTGAAGCTAAAATGACCCATATGGTGCTGACCTGAATAGTGTGTGTGTGTCTGTGTCTGTGTTATTAAGATTTTTAACATAGCTTTAAACAAATTTCAGTCATATCGCTACGATTTCTGCAGTGTGGCAGTTAAAGTGATGTCAAGGAATGGGAAATCATGCCGCAGACATTTAGCATGGTGTTCCACCCAGTCACATTATCCTGACACCAGGCCGACCAGTCTTAACACTAACCTCTTAATGCTTTGTGCTATGCGAGGCAGCTGTTAGTACCTTTTTGTAAGTCTTTGGTAAGACTCGGCCGGGATTCGAACCAACGACCTCCCGCTTCCGAGGCGGATGCTCTAACCACTAGACCACTGGAGCGGTCAGACCTGGATAGTGAATTTGAAGCTAAAATGACCTATACGGTGTTGACCTGGATAGTGAATTTAAAGTTAAAATGACCCACATGGTGTTGACATCGATAGTGAATTGAAAGTTAAAATGACTCATATGGTGTTGACCTGCATAGTGAATTTGAAGGTAAAATGAACCATATGGTGTTGACCTGGATAGTTAATTTAAGGTAAAATGACCCATATGCTGTTGACCTGGATAGTGAATTTAAGGTAAAATGACCCATATGGTGTTGACCTGGATAGTGAATTTAAGGTAAAATGACCCATATGGTGTTGACCTGGATAGTAAATTTAAGGTAAAATGACCCATATGGTGTTGACCTGGATAGTGAATTTAAGGTAAAATGACCCATATGGTGTTGACCTGGATAGTGAATTTGAAGCTAAAATGACCCATATGGTGTTGACCTACATAGTTAATTTAAAGTTAAAATGACCCATATGGTGTTGATATCGATAGTGAATTTAAAGTTAAAATGACCCATATGGTGTTGACCTGGATTGTGAATTTAAGGTAAAATGACCCATACGGTGTTGACCTGGATAGTGAATTTGAAGCTAAAATGACCCATTTATAGTGAATTTTAAGTTAAAATGACCCATATGGTGTTGACCTCGTTAGTGAATTTTAAGTTGAAATTAACCATATGGTGTTGACCTGGATAGTGAATTTGAAGCTAAAATGACCCATATGGTGTTGACCTGCATAGTGAATTTAAAGTTAAAATGACCCATACGGTGTTGATCTCGATGGTGATTTTAAAGTTAAATGACCAATATGGTGTTGACCTGGATAGTGAAATTAAAGTTAGAATGACCCATATGGTGTTGACCTGGATAGTGAATTCAAAGTTAAAATGACCCATATGGTGTTGACCTGCATAGTGAATTTGAACCTAAAATGACCCATACGGAGTTGACCTGCATAGTGAATTTAAAGTTAAAATGACCCATATGGTGTTGACGTCGATAGTGAATTTAAAGTTAAAATGACCCATATGGTGTTGACGTCGATAGTGAATTTAAAGTTAAAATGACCCATATGGTGTTGACCTGGATAGTGAATTTAAGGTAAAATGACCCATATGGTGTTGACCTGGATAGTGAATTTAAGGTAAAATGACCCATATGGTGTTGACCTGGATAGTGAATTTAAGGTAAAATGACCCATATGGTGTTGACCTGGATAGTGAATTTAAGGTAAAATGACCCATATGGTGTTGACCTGCATAGTGAATTTGAAGCTAAAATGACCCATATGGTGTTGACCTACATAGTTAATTTAAAGTTAAAATGACCCATATGGTGTTGATATCGATAGTGAATTTAAAGTTAAAATGACCCATATGGTGTTGACCTGGATTGTGAATTTAAGGTAAAATGACCCATACGGTGTTGACCTGGATAGTGAATTTGAAGCTAAAATGACCCATTTATAGTGAATTTAAAGTTAAAATGACCCATATGGTGTTGACCTCGTTAGTGAATTTTAAGTTGAAATTAACCATATGGTGTTGACCTGGATAGTAAATTTGAAGCTAAAATGACCCATATGGTGTTGACCTGCATAGTGAATTTAAAGTTAAAATGACCCATACAGTGTTGATCTCGATAGTGATTTTAAAGTTAAATGACCCATATGGTGTTGACCTAGATAGTAAAATTAAAGTTAGAATGACCCATATGGTGTTGACCTGGATAGTGAATTTAAAGTTAAAATGACCCATATGGTGTTGACCTAAATAGTGAATTTGAAGCTAAAATGACCCATATGGTGTTGACCTGAATAGTGAATTTGAAGTTAAAATGACCCATTTGGTGTTGACCCCGATAGTGAATTTAAAGTTAAAATGACCCATATGGTGTTGACCTGCATAGTGAATTTGAAGCTAAAATGACCCATATGGTGTTGACCTGAATAGTGAATTTGAAGTTAAAATGACCCATTTGGTGTTGACCTCGATAGTGAATTTAAAGTTAAAATGACCCATGTGGTGTTGAGCTGGATAGTGAATTTGAAGCTAAAATGACCCATGTGGTGTTGACCTCGATAGGGAATTTAAAGTTAAAATGACCCATACGGTGTCGACCTGCATAGTGAATTTAAAGTTAAAAGTACCCACTCGGTGTTGACCTGGATGGTGAATTTAAAGTTAAAATGACCCATCTGGTGTTGACCTGGATAGTGAATTTGAAGCTAAAATGACCAATATGGTGTTGACCTGCATAGTGAATTTAAAGTTAAAATGACCAATATGGTGTTGCCATTGATTGCGACTTTAAAGGTAAAATGACCCATATAGTGTTGACCTGGATAGTGAATTTAAAGATGGTGTTGACCTGGATAGTGAATTTAAAGTTAAAATGACCCATATGGTGTTGACCTGCATAGTGAATTTGAAGTTAAAATGACCCATATGGTGTTGACCTGCATAGTGAATTTGAAGTTAAAATTACCTATACGGTGTTGATCTGGATAGTGAATTTAAAGTTAAAATGACCCATATGGTGTTGACCTGCATAGTGAATTTGGAGCTAAAATGACCTATACGGTGTTGACCTGGATAGTGAATTTAAAGTTAAAATGAAGCATATGGTGTTGACCTGGATAGTGAATTGAAAGTTAAAATGACCCATATGGTGTTGACCTGGATAGTGAATTTAAGGTAAAATGACCCAAATGGCGTTGACCTGGATAGTGAATTTGAGGTAAAATGACCCATCTGGTGTTGACCTCGATAGGGAATTTAAAGTTAAAATGAAGCATATGGTGTTGACCTGGATAGTGAATTGAAAGTTAAAATGACCCATCTGGTGTTGACCTCGATAGGGAATTTAAAGTGAAAATGACCCATACGGCGTCGACCTGCATAGTGAATTTAAAGTTAAAAGTACCCACTCGGTGTTGACCTGGATGGTGAATTTAAAGTTAAAATGACCCATCTGGTGTTGACCTGGATAGTGAATTTGAAGCTAAAATGACCAATATGGTGTTGACCTGGATAGTGAATTTAAAGTTAAAAGTACCCACTCGGTGTTGACCTGGATAGTGAATTTAAAGTTAAAATGACCAGTATGGTGTAGCCATTGATTGCGACTTTAAAGGTAAAATGACCCATATAGTGTTGACCTGGATAGTGAATTTAAAGATGGTGTTGACCTGGATAGTGAATTTAAAGTTAAAATGACCCATATGGTGTTGACCTGCATAGTGAATTTGAAGTTAAAATGACCCATATGGTGTTGACCTGCATAGTGAATTTGAAGTTAAAATTACCTATACGGTGTTGACCTGGATAGTGAATTTAAAGTTAAAATGACCCATATGGTGTTGACCTGCATAGTGAATTTGGAGTTAAAATGACCCATACGGTGTTGACCTGGATAGTGAATTTAAAGTTAAAATGACCTATACGGTGTTGACCTGGATAGTGAATTTAAAGTTAAAATGACCCATATGGTGTTGACCTGGATAGTGAATTTAAGGTAAAATGACCCAAATGGCGTTGACCTGGATAGTGAATTCGAGGTAAAATGACCCATCTGGTGTTGACCTCGATAGGGAATTTAAAGTTAAAATGAAGCATATGGTGTTGACCTGGATAGTGAATTGAAAGTTAAAATGACCCATATGGTGTTGACCTGGATAGGGAATTTAAAGTTAAAATGAAGCATATGGTGTTGACCTGGATAGTGAATTGAAAGTTAAAATGACCCATATGGTGTTGACCTGGATAGTGAATTTAAGGTAAAATGACCCAAATGGCGTTGACCTGGATAGTGAATTTGAGGTAAAATGACCCATCTGGTGTTGACCTCGATAGGGAATTTAAAGTTAAAATGAAGCATATGGTGTTGACCTGGATAGTGAATTTAAAGTTTAAATGACCCATATTGTGTTGACCTGGATAGTGAATTTAAGGTAAAATGACCCAAATGGCGTTGACCTGGATAGTGAATTTGAGGTAAAATGACCCATCTGGTGTTGACCTCGATAGGGAATTTAAAGTTAAAATGAAGCATATGGTGTTGACCTGGATAGTGAATTGAAAGTTAAAATGACCCATCTGGTGTTGACCTGGATAGGGAATTTAAAGTTAAAATGAAGCATATGGTGTTGACCTGGATAGTGAATTGAAAGTTAAAATGACCCATGTGGTGTTGACCTCGATAGGGAATTTAAAGTTAAAATGAAGCATATGGTGTTGACCTGGATAGTGAATTTAAGGTAAAATGACCCATGTGGTGTTGACCTCGATAGGGAATTTAAAGCTAAGATGACCCATATGGTGTTGACCTGCATAGTGAATTTGAAGCTAAAATGACCATTATGGTGTTGCCATTGATTGCGACTTTAAAGGTGAAATGACCCATTTAGTGTTGACCTGGATAGTGAATTTAAAGATGGTGTTGACCTGGATAGTGAATTTAAAGTTAAAATGACCCATATCGTGTCGCCATTGATTGCGACTTTAAAGTTAAAATGACCGATATGGTGATTATATTGATAATTATGTTAATCAACCTTAATTACTGGCACTTTATAACTTATGTTTGAAGGACGGTAATTCTTCATGGAGCAATGTTCATTATGGTCTAATTGGCAATTACGAACGTCATGTTATGATAAATTGCTGAATTAAAAGACGATCATTCTGTTTGATTTTTTTATAGGTAGGCTTTAAAAAAGAGGTTGACAATAGGACGGATGTTTTCGACTTTTCAGTTTGGAATGTTCAGCATAATATGATAATAATCGGTTAATCTGATAATATAATGATCAAAAGTTCAAGCGTTTTCAAACTTACATGATCGACATTTGCGTATTAACGACTTGTATCGTGTACACACTTCAAACTGATATTACTATAACCTTCGTGACAGAATATTTTGTAGAATGGGAAGTTGGGACACTTTGTTTGACCCCTTCACAATTTCATTCTTAACTGACATAACATGCCGACACGAAATTGGTGTCGAAATTATAGAACTAGATACTTTTTGTTATTAAATAATATTTCAAATATATGAAAGTATGGCTGCGCCTAAGCTCAATGCAAATGTATATGCTTTCGGAATCTGCGGATCCTTTTACATGGGGTAGAGATACAAAGGACTATTATATAAATAATTAATTATATATTACGCGAGAACTAACGACACAAAAGTCATCACTGTACCGAGTCTGCATAATGTTCAGCTGTTGACAGCTACAAAGAAACCCAATGAGTGCCATAAGCTAAGAGTGCAATAAAAGATTGCACTATATATATGGTTGTTAAAAACTGTCCTATGAAAAATGCATCCAAGATAGAATAGTGATAGCTTTATAATAAAGCATCATTGCAAACATGTGTTCTATAGCATTACTGCACAAACGTCTTGTAACCTATAACCAATTAACAGTTCTAGGGTTACAGGACACCTCAGCACTTTGCTGGCTATATGTTGCTTATTAAAAGTAAAGTTCTATAAACATAAAGACATTAAAGGAAGGTAAAAACCTGACAAAAATGTCATCGAAAGTTTAAGCAAGTTTTGTGTCCCAGGATACATGACTTATTGTTTTCTTCTACAGCCAATATATCTATATAATCATATTTTCATGCTGACAAGGTGGAAAGCTATTGTGAGATCTATGTACTGCTACACAGTGCGGCCTTATCTGTTCCCCGTATTTCTCTTACGCTTGTCGAAATAAGAACTTTATGGTGATTGTGGACCCTTTTGCTCTGGAGACGCATCGTGACTCATGGTAAACTCGATCCGCAAGGACAATTCTGAGGGAGACTCCGCGATAGGCCTCATAAACTTTGATATATGTAGTCGATTCAATCAGCCATGTGTGTTTGTGTGCTTGCTGCTACACTGTTCCGGATATTTATCTCTCTCTCTCTCTCTCTCTCTCTCTCTCGCTAAAATACATCTTTGGCTCATGAACTGGGGGAATCAACCTTTAAACTAGATCAAAAGGAAACCATTATAACTTTGCACGTCTCATAACCAAACAGTGATCCGTGACCTACTGACGATGCAGCATTGGAAAGCCACACGTAACCTCTTCTCCAGTACATAGTTGACCGATTTTCACAATCGTTCCCGTACTGCGGGTTTTCTACCAGCCTAAAAAGGTGGCAGTGATGGATAAGCTGATGAAGGTGTTTCCATCAACATCAACAGCTGTGAACTTGAAGTTGTCAACAAGTTCACAATGCATAGGTTTTCCATCAACATCAACAGCTGTGAACTTGAAGTTGTCAACAAGTTCACAATTCATAGGTTTTCCATCAGTGACAACCTCTCTGTTGATGCCGATCTCATCTTCCGCATTGGAAGACAGAATCAGCTTAGGTTGAGCATGTGAATCTGGAGCAACAAGGTAACAAAACACACCAAAATACAGGTATATCAAGCCTGCGTTATCAGCAAACTCCTTTAGGTAAGCTAGTCACTATCATTATTCTCACACCAAGAAAACAGGCTAACTAACTTTCCCATATTTCGCCTCCATCGTTTCATCGGCATTTGCTCGACGAAAAATGTTCCCAATTATTAGAAATAACTCTGCTGTCTCAACAACCCTAGATAATAAGGGATCATGGCTGACGGTCTAAGACAAATGTCATCTTGTAGTCAAAACCTTATGCGAATGTTGTGCACTATTTATACGATTAGCAGGCGGTTCTTTGTGCCAAATGACTTTGGTGTACAAACTTTTTCCTGCCGTTTTACGAGATCTTTTCTTTTCTAAGTAGGCTCGTCCAAGTATACGTAATCAAACCAATGACTAGCTTCTCCCTTGAGAGTGGTTATTGATTCTTATACCATGATTTTACCAGGAGCTTCCTAGCTGGATTCTCTGATTATGATGGCGTATTTTTATTGATGAAGGTTATCCCAGACGTTCTTCTACCACTCAGCATTCCCCACTTGTTTGGTGGGTTCGCTTCATTTGTTACTTCAAAATTGAGCGGTTTCCTTTCTTTCTGACATGTCATTTAAATCGTTCTTTTGATTCCTTTATCTCCCGGTATGCCTGACTTTTATTGGTCTTGAATGGCATGTATTGCTTGTATCGTGATTTTATGTCTTTCAATCTTTTAATTTGAATTTGTACTGTTATTGCTCGTTTGTACATGTATTTCTTCTATGAAACGTTGTCTCTTTTGTTACGTGTTTTATGCCCCAGTGTATGTTTACAAGCACTGCATCTGCATTAATCAGGTTTTTTGTTTCCTCTTTTTGTTGGTTAAACATCCTTCCCAAATATAAAAATCAGTACACTGGTTTGATAAAATACAAATAAAATGAGTGTATATAATACATATTATTTGTTTATTGTTGTCATAAACCACCCCACCTCCAAAAACATTTTATATGTAATGGGCTAAACGTGATTAAACCACTACTGTTTCTTATAGTTGAAAACTTTCAGTGTGCCATTTAAATATTAGGGTTACATTGTTTGTTTTTTTAGGTTTCTTTTCTATAAGGGTACAATGTCTAGTCTACCGCTGCTTCTGCGTCCTTGTTAAGTCACATACGCTCTCTCAGTTTATTTCTTCAAACATAACACATTTAGGACTTTAATGGAGTCCAGGTTGTTCATTGGGTAGCGTGTGTGAGTGGCGACCAGAACGATATAGGTCCGATTCTTTCTCAAACGAGGCTGGGTAAACCACAGTTGCTTGGCCTTGGACATTTTGCGGATCTTCGTTTAGCTGTGACACTTCACTTTCTTCTGCATAATATAACTTTCATGTTCGATGCGTCACTAAAGACTAACGAACAACTCACTCACTCACTCACTAGGGGCCCCGAGTGGCCGAGTGGTCTAAAGCGCTCAACGTTCCGGATCACTGCCATTTCACATCGGTCTGCGTGGGTTCGAATCAAAGTCTCGGCTAGCGTGGGGAAAGCCTGCCAGTAGCTTCTCGTGGGCCGGTGGTTCTTCTCTGGGTTTTCCAGGGTTCTTCCTCCACCAGTTATACTGGCCGCCATGTATGGCATATCTTATGCTGAAAAATGGCGTTAAACCCTAGAACAACAACAACAACACTCACTCACTCAAGCAATCAATCAAGCATTCGATCAATCAAGCAATCGATCAATCAAGCGTTCAATCAATCAAACGTTCAATCAATCAATCAACCAATCAATCAAACATTCAAACATTCAATCAGTTAGGTATTCAATCAGCCAGGTAGGCGTTCAATAAGTCAATTCATCAATCTATTTTGATCAATCCTAGAGTGTTGAAGATAAACGTTTCATAAATAAATTTTTCACAAAACCAAACAGTAATCGTCCTCATTAGATCACTGACATTCTAAAAACACCTGCAGAAAACCGCAACAAAACGTAGCACTCGAAACAACCTACTCCGCAAACTGGCTGGCTCAACCAGGGGTGTTAGTGCTCAGACACTCAAGAAAGCGGCAGTGGCCCTCTGTTATTAGACAGCCCGAGTATTGCGCTCCTGTCTGGACTCGTTCCGTAGGAAATTAATTGACGTCCAGCTCAACAACACAATGCGCACAAGCTCTGGAACACAACGTCCTACTCCGTTACCATGGCTGAGGGTACTCAGCAGCATTCATCCTCCATTCATCTCCGTTGCGAGGAAGAAACTACACAATTGCTGGCTAAGGTCTATGCCAGTGTGAAACTTCCACTGTATGCGGATATCACTTCACATCCAGCATGCCGCTTGGCTTCGAGACATCCAATCTGTTTAGGTCCGTTGTCGGAGGATATGACAGCTATTTTGTCATGGAGTGATGACTTGTCTTCAAAAAAAGTTGTCAACCACTCCTTCGCAACTGAGCCATATGTCCGCCCTCCTGGCTTCATCCCTCCACGACATCTGTCGACCACGCTGAACCGTTTCCGGACAGGACTGGGGCGTTGTGCAGTCAACCTTGCACGATGGGGCAAGGTCACTGACTTTTCCCTTAACGGTGGAGCTCGGCAAACCATGTCACACGCTGTGAACAACTGACCACTGACAATTTTCCCCGGTTGACTGCAGGCTCTGTACCTTGCTGATGATGGTTCTGTTAACTGGCTGGGCATGCACTGCACACGATAAATAAATAAATAAATAAATAAATCATCGTTTTAGACGATAATTTAATTGCAACATCTGTTATTATTTGACGTCATGTAACGTTTACTGTATGTTGATTTTATAGCCTTGAAATTTATGGTTAATCAGTTTACACAGAGAATATTTATTCTTCATTTTCATACGTACATACATACATACATACATACATACATACATACGTGTATATTGAATTGCTATTTGTACACAGTTTTCTACTGATATAGGTCTATCGTCAATTATCTAACACTAAGCATATTATGGCTTTACACCATCCTTTCATAGTCCTAATCCATGGAAGTGTTACTTAATCTACAAAAAGCAGAGCTAAACAAATTTGAGATGATATGAGTTATCTCCCCATCAGAAACGTTGAAGTCAACAATACCCTATTTACTCTACAAAGTGTGGCATGAATTTCCATTGAGAATTTGTAATGGGGTGAATAGCTAGTGTTTAGTTTTTTAAGGTTTACACAGACATAACTACAAATCCAAGTAATCAATGCATAAATATACGGTGCATTAGAGCGTGACAAACAGAGATGCTGATTACAAAAGTCATTTTTCTAAACAACATCATATCACTATCTCTGTAGAAATGCCCACTCACTCGGATAAACAACGAATCAGATGCTATCGCAAAGGCTGCTGGCTCAAAGAACACCATAGCATACCATTCAAATCGAAGAATCTGCATTATGTTCGTACTGCAAAAGCATTAAAATAAAGAACAAAAGTACGAATTGCTGAAGCCAGGAATAGTAAATTAATCAGTGATCTAACATTTGAGAAATGCGGGGTCCTGAATAGGTTTGGTGTAAAGGAAGGGGGTATCACAGTTTTGTTAAGTGTGTGTATCAAAGTACCGTCTGAATTCTATCGAATACTATCAAATTGCTGTCTCGAAACATAGTTTTTGGATGGATTAGAACAAGGATTCCCATTATGATTAGAAAATATTCCACTAATGTTCGCTATGCGTGTTCTTTTGTCGATAATATTGTACTGGTAATGCACCCTTTGCTATCTGACGTGAAAGAGCTGTTGAATGCTAGGAGACTAGGACAGACTCTTCTCTGGAAGGTTTAGGCAAAGGAACTTTTATGCATCATTTTGTTTGGATGCACCATCTACAATCTTTTCATATACTCTCTCACTGAATCCGAAAATGTGAGCACGTTTTTTCTTTCTTATACACAATATCGCAATTTTGTTGATGGGATTAGAACAGAAATTATTGGAAAATTGAAGAATAGGCCAATCTGGCTGGGCATACTGTTCTTTGCTTTATTTTCACAACATTTCAACATTTCTCTTAGGTGGCTTATATAGTGTTGAAAAAATCACAACTTTATATAAACTATTTCCCAAAGATTAGGTCCTATTCAGTGTACCTATAGTACTCAACTAAGATTAGGTCCAATTCGATGTACCTATTGTACTCAACTATGATTAGGTCCAATTCAATGTACCTATTGTACTAAACTATGATTAGGTCCTATTCAGTGTACTATAGTACTCAAATATGATTAGGTCCTATTCAGTGTACCTATAGTATTCAACTAAGATTAGGTCCAATTCAATGTACTTATTGTACTCAACTATGATTAGGTCCAATTCAATGTACCTATTGTACTAAACTATGATTAGGTCCTATTCAGTGTACTATAGTACTCAAATATGATTAGGTCCTATTCAGTGTACCTATAGTACTCAACTATGATTAGGTCCAATTCAATGTACCTATTGTACTAAACTATGATTAGGTCCTATTCAATGTACTTATATTACTACCATATGATACAAATACTTTCCAAAGATAACATAAACCTAATTACCAAGTTTTATCAGAATTGAAAAGAAATATATTATTTGTCTCAGTATGCTCCAATACTAATTTTTAAAAAAATTTCTTATGACCACGCTGCCTCAGTCTATAATGTTATAAGCCTATCGAAACTCAGTCGTTCGAGTGGCAATAAGCTAATCCATGCAAGCTTGCCAAATTAATTTGCGTAGTTCATTGTGTATCCAGGTTATCATGGCTCTTCATGATGTAACATTCCAGGTTTGATCGAAATCCAGTCAGGATTGCTTTCACTAGAGTGGTAGCAAGCTCAGCCAGTCGGATACAAGACGTCCTCATTGATATGCATGGATGCCGCTCAATATCCGACTAGTCCAAGATCTTGATGATGTAATCCCATATTCCAAGTTCGATACAAACCATATCAAAAATGAAGCATCCAGTTCTGTAACAAGCAATTGTTGTTGGGTGGACGACGCCCAGGGAACCGAGTGCCATAACAAATTGTCAACTAGTCTTAAGGTGAGGCGAGTTAAAAATGCATTTATGCCATATACAATAGATGATTATTTATCATATATAAAATGCGATAACAAATGGAATCCCATTTATTCGATCCCCGAATATCTGAACTGCCCTCCCCAACGACGTCATTTTCCTGACGGGGAGTGTGACACATATTTCTTATGACATTGTTTGTTTACAAATGAAGTAACATATTCATGTTTTAATAATTTACATTGCTCAAAATATCTGGCATATTGGGAATTATTATTCACTCTGTGCCCTGTGTTTTCTTCTTGGACATATTGGGAATAGTTATTCACTATGTGCATTGCATTTTCAACGTGACATATTGGAAATTGTTATTCACTATGTATCATTTGTTTTCAACTTGGACAAATATTAAATTCACTCATCGTAGAGTTTGCCTTAGCAATACAATTTATAAGGTGTTTGAATGTTGAAAATTGCTTTTCAATTTTGGCATATGTATAAGTTTCAAGAATAAATTAAGCTAAATATCTATATTCAGAATATCGTTTGAATAAGTCGTATTCCCGCAGAGAAAGAGGCGAATTCCAAGTCTTTCTGGTGCATTATCCATTAAGTCTTTTGGAATGATATCTGGCCTTGTTTAAATAGCATCCAAAAAACATCAATTGACTTTAGGAACATGCCGGTATGAGTTATCTCTAAGTTTAGCACTTTAACATAATACCGTGTACAAATATTTCATATAGCACCCTATACATATAAAATATTTAGTACACTGTACAAATATTTCAGGTAGTACCCTGTAAAAATATTTCATAAAGTACCCTGTAAAAATATTTCATATAGTACCAATACAAATATTTCATTTAGTACCCTGTATAAATATATAATTTAATACCCTATACAAATATTTCATATAGTACCCTGTACAAATATTTCAAGTAGAACCCCGTACAAATATTTCCTATAATGAGGTCGTAGTTTGCGTCTGAAATTTACCAGTGATCACAGTTTGAGCCTATATAGTATATATAGTATGACTTGTCACTGAAATGTATCATTATGCGTACAAGTATGACTTGTCACAGAAATGTACCCTTATGAGTACAAGTATGACTTGTCACTGAACTATACCCGTATGCGTACAAATATGACTTGTCATTGAAATGTACCCGTATGTGTACACATATGACTTGTCACTGAAATGTACCCTGATGAGTAATTCTAGTATGACGTGTCACTGAAATGTACCCTTATGCGTATATCTAGTATGACTTGTTACTGAAATGTACCCGTATGCGTACAAATATGACTTGTCACTGAAATGTACCCTAATTAGTAATTCTAGTATGACGTGTCACTGAAATGTACCCTTATGCGTATATCTAGTATGACGTGTCACTGAAATGAACTCTTATGTATGTACGAATACAAATATCTAGTATGGCTTATGCGTACTTTTCCACCTACAACAAACTAAGCATTCCATTCTTTCCTTAAAGTACAAGTTCTTGGCACCCAAAAGTCACAAAATGAGGTTCGTTTGAACACGGAACTTCTGACGTATTGTGGAAAACGTACCATTGTTTTAAAACTTTATACGTTTTCACACTTCTTGACCTTGTGTGATACAAGCTGTTTTCAAATCCCTGCCCTTATTAATTTCACCAATCAATCGACAGGTGAAAAATTAAATTGAGCGTAAAACTCGTCGTGTCAAGTAATGGACTCAACGTTTCTTTGTGGGGAAGGGTTAGCGTGAGATTATTGCATAAAGCGGTAATGATCGTGCCTAAATGTTTTGCGGCAATTAAAGCGACACTATCTACAAGTTTTTGTTATATTAAATGCACACTACACCAAATAACTACAGGTAGGGCTTATATTAAGTTATATTACACACTACACCAGATAACCACAGGTAGGGTTAATATTAAGTTATGTTACACACTGCACCAAACAAATATATCTAGGGTTTATATCAAGTTATCTTAAAAAACCAAAAAACTACACATCCAAGTTTTAAAATCTTACGTTTCACGTTTATACACTAAGTACGGCAATATTTCATGCACCTCGACTAATATCAACTCTTCCACCAGTCATAATGACAACCTTCACTAGTACCTACTGTTCAAACAGTCGTATGACTAACGTTTATGCTGTTTTTTTGGCTTTTCTTGCCATTGATGTATCATATTTCCGTGTGTACTGTTACTTCAAGCTGCATAGTATTTGAAATTCCAGTATGTTGAACAAGGTGCAAGTAGTATCAAAGACAGGTAACTATTTTAAAACGGACATGATATAACATGTTGATAATTTGTGGTCCACTTATAGTTTTGTCTTTGCCTCTTTTCATTAAGAAATGGTTGGAAAACGATATTCGCAAACTTGAATAATATACATAATTCTTACACTTTAATTAGTATATTTGTATTCGTTCATACATGTGTTTCACAGCGTTGTTTTATGTAGTGTATATTTGTATACGTACGTACACGTGCATCACAGCGTTGTTTTATCTAGCGTATACTTGTAATCGTACACACATGTGCTTGACAGCGTTTATTTATGTAGTATTTTTTTATGGTTACATACATGTTTGGAGTAGCGAATAGTTGTATTTCGTACGTACACATGTGCTTCATAGCATCGTTTTAAGGAGCGTATATTTGTATTCGTATGTACATATGCTTCACATGGTCATTTTAAGGAACGTATATTTTGTATTCCGACGTGCATCTTCGTCATAGGCACGTATACTTTGTATTCTGACGTGCATGCTATTCATAGGGACGTATATTTTGTATTCTGACGTGCATGCTATTCATAGGGACGTATATTTTGTGTTTCGACGTGCATGTGCGTCATATGGACGTATATTATGTATTCTGTCGTGCATGTTTCTCATAGGGATGTATATTTTGTATTCTGACGTGCATGTTATTCATAGGGACGTATATTGTGTATTTCGACGTGCATGTGCGTCATATGGACGTATATTATGTATTCTGTCGTGCATGTTTCTCATAGGGACGTATATTTTGTATTCTGACGTGCATGTTATTCATAGGGACGTATATTGTGTATTTCGACGTACATGTTATTCATATGGACGTATATTTCAATATTTAGACTGTTATGTATATTTAATTTGCATTGTAAGATTTAATGTTAAATTTATTAAATGCTATGGGTAATGTAACATTGTATCTAATAGCTGACCTTCTTCTCTAAGGTCAATGACAGTTTTGTAAACAAGATAGGATTCTTGTTAGGATTATTATCTACAACTGTGTCAAGGCCAATTGTACTCCTCACAGAGCTTGACTGGACTATGTAATGGAAGTCACATACTTTATTGTAACGGACCTTTTAATTTTTCTAGAACAATGAACTTTTGACCCTCGTCCGGATTTTCTTTCTTATTTCTCATATATATATATATATATATATATATATATATATATATATATATATATATATATATATATATATATATATATATATATATATATATATATATATATATATATATATATATATATATATATATATATATATATATATATATATATATATATATATATATATAACCTCCATATTAATAGAAAATTAGTCATTCTTGCGATAACATCTGAAAATAATCACGTTTTATTATTGTTGTGCAGTATTTTCCTTTGGGTGATATTATTTAATTCAAATTATTATTTTCTGGAAATACAAAGTGCTCAAAACTAATATTCCTGGACTTAGAGACTATGATTTATAATGAAATTCAAATAAGGATATATTCCTGGATTGCATTATTTATTGTGATTTTACAAAAGACTGTTGGCACATGGCCACGATACAGGCCATCACATACACAGCAACACCTCCAGCGTTGTAAATTATTTGGAATATCACTAAATATTGTTCAAAACTTTATTTAGTAGGACTTGTCTTAGTAATTTGGATTATTCGGGATTTAAGTCGCAATGCCTATAGTTCTTTTTCTTACATTTTCTCTTTGAATTGAAGGGAAAGAATTTTTTTACTGACGTTTACAAAATTTGTTGGTTCTCACTCTTTTATATTACATTTTTTAAGATCATAAAGTCGTAATAGAAAACATGATCATCATAGGACAAATATTTTGTTGTTTCAGGCGTTATGAGATTAATACCATTTTTCCAGAACATGATAGGCTATACATGGCGGCCATTATATTTTGTGGATGAAGAACACGCGGGAAACCCCGAGAAGAACCGCCTACCAACGGGAAGCTAATGGCAGGCTTTCTTACATACTCACAGAGATGAGAAAGACGAGCACCGCAGACCAGTCAGCCACTAGGGGGTACCTACATTTTGTATTCTTACATATTCTTAATATGGATGAGTATATTTTGTATTCTTACATACATGTTCTACATATTGTCTGTTTACCTCATGAATGTCATCTAAACTGATTCATTTGTAATTATATCCCAAATGGCAAATCTGTGTAAATACAACAATATTATTGCAATATTTTCGTATAGCTGTGGAACCCGATACTAACGACAAATCTATGTAAATACAACAATATTATTGCAATATTTTCGTATAGCCGTGGGACCGTATACGAACGGCAAATCTATGTAAATAAAACAATATTATTGCAACATTTTCGTATAGCCGTGGGACCGTATACAAATGGCAAATCTATGTAAATACAACAATATTATTGCAATATTTTCGTATAGCCGTGGGACCTTATACAAACGGCAAATCTATGTAAATACAACAATATTATTGCAATATTTTCGTATAGACCAGGAACTCTACACAGCCGTAAAGGCGTATACAGGTTTAGGATGATTTAAAGACAGGGTGAATGTCACGTTTACACAAGAAAGGTAATAGTGTGCCAGAACAGTATGATATTAATAAAGACTTTGATGTTGCGGTAGGAGAAGTTGGAAACATAACTGTAGAAAAAGCTAGAGTGGTTTGAACGTGTTAGTAAGAATAGAAACCACACACACACACACACACACACACACACACACACACACACACACATATATATATATATATATATATATATATATATATATATATATATATATATATATATATATATATATATATATATAATATTATGCAATGTGCCAATTGGATAATACTGACGTCAATTACGGTTGTTGGATAAAACAGATAACTGCATTCACTACGGTTGTTGTAAATTTTGCAATTATTGTATTTAATTGTGCGATTCTATTGCAAATGCTAATGCTTTTGTTTAAAAACAATTCTCGGATTTATATTTGTGCGTTATTAAGTTTCATAAAGTTTTGTCAGACGTCCTTTGTCAAGTGCTATGAAAAATTACGTTGGATAACAGTGGAATGTGACATATGACCTTATGTAACAGTGACATGTGATATATTACATTAGGTAACAGCGAAATGTGACATATTACATTGGGTAGCAGTGAAATGTGACATATTGCATTGGGTAACACTGAAATGTGACATATTACATTGTGATTGTGTAGATGCTACTTGACGGTTTTTTGTTGATGTAGTGCATGCGTTTTAGTAGTGGCATAGATGTGAGGATGCCGTATCAGCCAACACAGTCAGATTGAGACCTTGAATTTGGCGCTGTTCTTGTGGAGCGCTGCCGATCCTAAACACAATATGTGTTTTTGTCGAGATGCATTCTCCTGTAGGAAGTGTTATCTCTAAACTAGAGCTGTCATCGTGGTTAAGTAGTCTGAGCCTACGTTTTTGACCTGCTAGAGAATTGCTTGTTGCGACCTACTAGAGACCTGCTTGTTGAGACCCGATAGAGTCCTGCTTGTTGAGACCTGCTAGAGACTTCCTTGTTGAGACCCGCTAGAGATCTGCTTTTTGAGACCTGCTAGAGATCTGCTTTTTGAGACCTGCTAGAGACTTGCTTGTTGAGACCTGCTAGAGATCTGCTTTTTGAGCATTGCTAGATACCTGCTTGTTGAGACCCGATAGAGATCTGCTTTTTGAGCATTGCTAGATACCTGCTTGTTGAGACCCGATAGAGACATGCTTGTTGAGACCTGCTAGAGATCTGCTTTTTGAAACCTGCTAGAGACCTGCATGTTGAGACCCGATAGAGACATGATTGTTGAGACTTACTAGAGTCCTTGTTGTTGAGCAGCTATTGTTACAGTTTACTTTAAAAGTTGGTGGGTATTAGCAGATCATCGGGGATGGTCTCTTTGGGTGTTCATCATGCGTAGTTTGAAGGAACAGTTTCTGAGTATGCTGCTGAATGACCGCTCTTAGTACAGAACTAGCAATGAACACCATGGAGTGATGTGGACGACCTCAATATCTTCTTTCGAACAGGTTTGTTTGTGCTCTGGAAGAAATGATACTGTATGCCCTTGATTATATGTAGCCATCTACTTGATATTGTGTGGACTGTGCTCTCCGTCTTAAGTTATTTTGTTTATTTTGTTCTGGTCGTAGAATGGCATAATATATTTGTGGTCTGGCTTGGATAGCCGCGTGTCTGCGAGACTCGTTTGGAAACAACCGCATGACTAACATATGACATCTTGGTTCTTGAACGTGAGAGTGTAGGAAGATGTTAATTACCCGGCGACGTTACTTGGCCATCGCTGTAGCATCGATGTAGCGTGAGTTACAGAGTAACATGACATATTCTGTCTTTCAGGTGATGTTTATTATGGAAAGGCCAGGTTTATATTGTTGCCATATTTGGGCGACACGTGACTAGTAGACAGAATGCCAAACTGGATTCTAGTCAACATTGTGCGACTGTTGTTCGTCGTGGTCGCTTGCACGTTTGACCATTGTTCGTTGTAAGGGATATATATTACATGTTCTATCTGTAACATCACGAGAAGCATCCGAGTTAATCTGACGTAGAAATGGTCCATTGTTTTAAATTGGGCCTGCTTAAAAAGATTCTGATATGTCCGAATGGATTTATTAAACACAAAAGTTTCGTAGCCTTTAGAGTTCAGTCTCTGTAGTGCCATGTGTGTTTGAACTGTATTTGGTGTAGTTTATGTATATTTTATTTTAGGTGGTGAGTAATTATGATTTAGTTTTAGTTTGATGTAGTGTGGCGGATCAAGGGGATCAGATACATTGGTTCTAAATAAGAATTGTCACAACGTCTGGCAATCATGAATCGGTTTTTTTTTTGTTTTTTTTTTGTTGATTGTGGTTGAATAAACAATTGTAATTCACGACTACATAGAGGATATTTTCTTGAAACGAGTGAATAACGGATATATTTCATCGAGTGGATGAAAAACTCAGTATTTTCACGAGTAGCGCACGAGTGAGTTTTCACCCACGAGATGAAATGTATCCGTTATTCACTCGTTTCAAGAAAATATTCTTTTTATTTTATGCTCACATACGTTGGCTATCTAAAGTTTGTAACACAGTGAATTAGCAGATTTCTTACGGTAATGTCAGCTGTTTATCGTACATGTTATGCTGTGCTGTGTGTACCTGCTCACAAAATTAGTTCCACATCAGATTGATAAAAATTAACTGATATTTCCAGAATAACAAACTACATGTTTCAAGGATAATAGACAGAGATTATTAATAAGAAAACAACCACTACATAAGGATAAAGTAGTTCACTGACAGAAAATCAAAGGGAGGTAAGTATGTTCTGACCCAAAAAGTAGTTCCTGTAGTGAAAAAATACTGTTATTTTTTTCACTACAGTGAAATATCAATATTATTTTAATTAGAAAATCAAGTAATTTACTGCTTAGCATAAAATAAAACTATGTAGTATGTGGTCCCTCGGTGACTAGTGATTTTTATAGGGTTGGGTAGTTTATCAAATCTACGGCATGTGCTACTTGTATTTGTGTCTCAGAGTTCGTAAGATATTTCTCAAATTTAGTAATTAGCCATTTAATAGGATCTAGCATCATAATATACTGTACAGACGAGCCTTTATGGTAGCACGGAATAGTTTCGCTCAGTTGACCTTCCATATTATGCTCGCATATACGTGTTTTAGTTATCTGAGATAGGAATAATTTTGTGTATTAGGCGCTTGTGTCATGCTCAGTTGTCCGTATCATGACTTGGGAAAACATAAGGATAGATCATACAAATGTGAAGCAAAGACAACTGTGCAAGTCTGAGAATAGAGTCTCGTGAATGTGTTGTCAATAGCTGATTAAAAGGAAAAGTATTTATGGTATTAAAGCGTTTACGAACCCTTCAGTTGACAACGACTGATGTCACAAGGTTTTTATAAATCGAGGAGACATCGACATCCAGCCGATCTGATGCATGCATTTTTTGAATCGCTAGATACTGCGGTTGTCTTGGACTCCTTTGCGTGTTACATATTGTTTTCAACCTCTCATAAGCATGTCTTGATGCCCCAATGCAATCGAAATTTTCACATTCTTTCTTCATGTTGCAGATTAATAATGTAACATTGAACATACAATCATTGTGTTAAAGGGTTAAACAGATTAAATATGACGCAGATTTTATTTTTGTTTATCATTCTTCCCATTATCTCAGCAAACTATTTCCATAAAAGTAGTATGTTAATTTTGAAAGGAAATTAGACAGAAGTAGTCCCATCAAATCCAACCCTGAATGTTCAGGATAGAGTAAAAATCAAATTCAATCCAGTAAGTTCCTGTAGTAGTCCAATCAAATTTAACCCTGAACTTTCAGTTTTCAGTTATGAAAATAAAAAAAAAAAACCTTTCCCATTTTGCAAAATGTTTGTATTGACGTAGTAATCTAGCCATTTGCAGTACTACAATTGTAACGCGGAAAATTTAATGATAGCTTCAATGTCATAAGGAGTAACGTTTACAATGAAAACTTGCAAAACTTGTTTCCTGGATATAACGGCACTGACGGGAAACGATGTTGGCATAAATGGGCGCCAACCAAAGTGAAGTGTTCAGTAATCTTGTATAATATGGTCGATGCTTTGTAAAGTATACTATTATTCGCTCAATTAACGGACAATAGAAGTACTGATGAACAAAGTAGTATATCAATAGAATTCTACCCATCATGCATCGGTAGTTCTTTTCACTCTTAATAGCATGAAGCGAACGCTTCATCTGATATGTCGCCAAACCTTTAAAATTTTAAGATAACATCGAAAATAAAATGGGTCTGTAGCCAGATAAAGCTGGCATGAAAAATTTATGTACGCGGAATCAAGAATCAATGTTAAAAATCACGCCATTCTTTAGCCACTTGGCGTTTGTAATTAGTCCGATTACAAAGTTAAAAATAGATGCATATTACAATCAAAGCCTTATCATTTGTTTCAACCATTTAACGCTCCGTAAAGCGTTATGTAGATGTGTAGAAAGATAAAATAAAATGTCAATTAAATGTAAAATGAAAAAGAATATGTTTTTCATTTTTAAATCTGTTTCTTCCAAGCACTTGTCCAGTCAAGAATTAGCTCTGAATGGACAACCAATGAATTTACCCCCGTCCTGGACAACCAATTAATTAACGCCCGTCATGAACAACCATTTAATTAACCCCCGTCCTGGACAAAAATTTAATTAACCCCTATCCTGGAAAACCAATTAATTAACCCCCGTCGTGAACAATCAATAAATTACCCCCGTCCTAAACAACCAATTTATTACCCCACCCCACCCCGTCCTGGACAACTAATGAATGAATCCCTTTCCTGGACAACCAATGAACTAATCCACGTCCGATACAACCGATGAGCTCCCCTTTCGAGAAAACCAATGAATTAATCCCCGTCCGAGAAAATCAATGAATTGACCCCGTCCTGGACGATCAATGAATATTTCCCCGGTCGAGACAACCAATGAATCAATCCTGGTCCTGGACAACCAATGAATTAACCTCCGTCCGAGACAATCAAAGAATTCATCCCCGTCCTGTCCAAGCAATAAATTAACCCTTGTTCTGTTCAAGCAATGAATTAACCCCCGTCCTAGCCAAGCAATGAATTAATCCCCGTTCGAGAAAACCAATGAATTAATCCCCGTCCGAGAAAACCAATAAATTGACCCCGTCCTGGACGACCAATGAATTTTTCCCCGTTCAAGGCAACCAATGAATCAACCCTGGTTCTGGACAAACAATGAATAACCCCGTCCTGGCCAAGCAATGAATTAATCCCCGTCCGTGACAACCAATGAATTAACCCCCATTATAAACAACCAATGAATTGACCCACGTACGAGACAACCAATGAATTAACCCCTATTCTGGACAACCAATGAATTAATCCCCGTCCTAGACATATAACGAACTAATTCCCATCCAAGACATATAACGAATTAATCCCCGTTTGAGACCTCTAGCGAAATAATCCCTGTTTGAGACATCCAGCGAATTAATCCTAGTTTGAGACATGTGACGAATAAAACCCATCTCGACGATCTAGAGAATTTGAGAAAATATCTTTATGGAATTTAATTTTTTGGTTATGCCTTGCATCGTACTGTCACTTAAGGGTAATTATATGGTTGTGCCGTGGATCGTACTTTCGTTTAACGGTAAATATATGGTTGTGCCGTTTACAGTATTGACACTTAACGGTAATCATTAGGTTGTGCCATGGATTGTACTGTCACTTAACGGGAATCATATCGTTGTGCCATGGATCTCAATGCCAACGCTGCAAAATGTTTCAGATTTCAACGTAAAACCTGGACTGCGCAATTAGTTATTTAACTTTAAGTATTTCGAACTAATTTTGTTTCAAAGGACCAGTTTCAATAGTAATGAACCATTGGATATGTCCTTATGTAAGGCACATTACACAAACTACCGAACCAAACCCGTCAGAAACTACGGGTATTCCCATTAGTCTGATGATACTGGTCTTTGCTAGCTACATCTATCTCCTTTATAAAGAAGGCTTTGACCAATAACCAAATAGTTCGAATAAATACGACATTATTGCCCTGGCGTATACTTCATTAGCTTATTTTTCTAAATGCACACGTTTCTTGGCATTGCTCAGCGTGCTTTTGTTGAAGGCATTTCGTGAAGCCCAAGGATTGACTCCCCTTCGTTCTCATGGCATGGAGGCCAATGATATATTCCCTTCATTTGTATGGCATGGGGTCAAGGATGGATTCCCCTTCATTCGGCGAAGGATAAATTCCCTTTCTAACATTTCACGTTACCATTTAAACAGTACAATCAAATGTTAATACATGGAGGTTTGAAAGATTATATCAAATTAAGTTTTGTCCTTCTAACATTTCCAAAGATTTGAACCAATGCAGAACTTGACTAGTAATGTACGTATAACGCTCACAGTGACTATATGACCTTTTGTAGTCATAGTTACCTTCTGATCTAACTAAAGGTGAAGCTTTGAATTAAACTTTCGATAACGTCCTGAACACTTTTCTTTTTGATAAATATAATGACTTATTGACAGAATAGAAATGACCATATCTACTCATTAGCATAAAACAAAATATAAAACCAGATTATGTGGACATTTACCTCCATGTAAATTAGAGTTAACTTGATGTGGACACTTACCCCATGTAAATTAGAGTTAACTTGATGTGGACACTTACCCCATGTAAATTAGAGTTAACTTAATGTGGACACTTACCCCATGTAAATTAGAGTTAACTTGATGTGGACACTTACCCCATGTAAATTAGAGTTAACTTGATGCGGACACTTGCCCCATGTAAATTAGAGTTAACTTGATGTGGACACTTACCCCATGTAAATTAGAGTTAACTTAATGTGGATACTTACCCCATGTAAATTAGAGTTAACTTGATGTGGACACTTACCCCATGTAAATTAGAGTTAACTCAATGTGGACATTTACCCCATGTAAATTAGAGTTAACTTGATATGGACACTTACCAAATGTAAATTAGAGTTAACTTAATGTGGACATTTACCCCATGTAAATTAGAGTTAACTTGATGTGGACATTTACCCCATGTAAATTAGAGTTAACTTAATGTGGACACATACCCCATGTAAATTAGAGTTAACTTGATGTGGACACTTACCCCATGTAAATTAGAGGTAACCTGATGTGGACACTTACCCCATGTGAATTAGAGTTAACTTGATGTGAGAGTTAACTTGATGTGGATAATTATCCCATGTGAATTAGAGTTAATTTGATGTGAAACTTTATCCCGTGTGAATCTGAGTTAATTTGATGTGAACACTTATCCCACGTGAATCTGAGTTAATTAGATGTGGACATTTACCACATGTGAATCTGAGTTAATTTGATGTGGATACTTACCACAAGTGAATAAGAGTATTAGATGTGGACTCTTACATTGGGATAGAGTTTTGGAAATTGACATTTACCACAAGTGAGGTAGAGTAATTGATGTGGGCGCTTACGCCATGTGAATCCGACAATTTCGTGTGGACACTTACTTTTCGTACGTTAGAGTATTTCCGATTTGGACACTTGCCTCATATGAATTCGAGTGCATACCGAACATTCCCTCAAACAAATAGTTATGACAATTTGTATTTGTACATTATATAGAGGGGCCATCAGTTTGGTGACGGATATTCGGCCTCAGTGTCTTGGAAGCTTCCATTGCGCCTGTAAATCAAGTGATGTTTAGCACCTTTGATATCGATGGTGTCAGTCGACAGTCCACATATATCGGCACGTGTCTGGGCTTAACAGACGTGCGGCTTCGAACGGTCAAGCGTTTTGTACATTCTTCGTTGTTTTGAAGACAATTTTAAGTATCACCAATATCTATTTAGCTGTTTTTATGAACTTCGTTTCAGTTACTTATCAGTAGCAAGCGTCAAAATAATAATAATGTCTTATGCTATTTATAGGCTTATACAAAAATGGCGCATTACACTAATTAGGCATAAGATGTATATTCTACATTAATTTAAATACGCCGTCATCACAAGAATTCCCGAAATCAAGATATATGTCAATTAAACATCACATCAGCTTTTAACCCATACAAATTTAACGGGAAAAAAAATTTCAGGCCCCCCCCACCATTTTGATTTCTCAGTTTATGAGAAAGGAGATAGCACCACGGCACCATAATACTATTCACGTGGTTTTAAATGTATTAGGAACAATGGTGTGCTGCTATGAATTACCTTCTTAGCGGCAAAAATAAATTGTTCTTTTTTCAGGGTTATGGTACTCGAACGTTGTATTATATTTTTAGAGCGATGGCACGTGCAATCTATAACCCTACATGTGAATTTAATTGCATGATCAAATTCAAAATCAGCTTGTCATAAGATTTGTTTGCGAGTCGATAACAATGAAAGGTTTATGGTTATATTAACCCCAGGTGAATTTTGCAACTTCCGGTTAAAACATTGGGCAACATATTGTCCTAGAGTTTATTTTCAAAGCTCATAGAATACTTTACAACTAAGGACGGTTGTTTGGTTTAATTAGGATGTCATTCCTAAATTAACTGTTTGAATTTATTGGTTACCGGGTGCTCGTGGATATAGAAAGTATAGAAAAGTTAAATAGCAAATTGTAGTTGCTATTCATACGGTAGGCGCCACTCTATCCTGTTTTCCCCATAAATTGCAATGTACCATCCTTCATAGACTCTGCGTTTGACTGGTATTGATATTTCCTGGTAGCGATTCTACAGATGCATAAAGCAAACAACAATGCACCTATTTCGCTATACAAACCGTTTGTCCTCACATCATTTCGTATCGAATCATTTGCAGATTAGATTTCATGTACCATGTATACTTCCTTAAAGGTTGAGTCAATCTGTCAACAGCACAGACCAATACATGGGTCAATGCAATTTGTTAATTCAGTTTGCTAATGTACCCAGTATACTTGCTTATAAGTCGAGTCAATCCTGTTAACTACATAGACCTATATATGGATCAATTCAGTTTGCTAATGTACCCAGTATACTTGCTTATAAGTCGAGTCAATCTGTTAACTACATAGACCTATATATGGATCAATTCAGTTTGCTAATGTACCCAGTATACTTGCTTATAAGTCGAGTCAATCTGTTAACTACATAGACCTATATATGAATCAGTTCAGTTTGCTAATGTACCCAGTATACTTGCTTATACGTCGAGTCAATCTGTTAACTACATAGACCTATATATGGATCAATTCAGTTTGCTAATGTACCCAGTATACTTGCTTATAAGTCGAGTCAATCTGTTAACTACATAGACCTATATATGGATCAATTCAGTTTGCTAATGTACCCAGTATACTTGCTTATAAGTCGAGTCAATCTGTTAACTACATAGACCTATATATGGATCAATGCAGTTTACTAATGTACCCTCTATACTTGCTGATAAGTCGCGTCAATCTGTCAACTACGCAGACCTATATATGTGTCAGTGCAGTTTGCTAGTGTACCCGGTATAATTACATATAAGTCTAGTCAATCTGTCATCTACGTAGACCTATAAATGGGTCTATGCAGTTTGCTAATGTACCGTGTATACATGCTTATAAGTCGCGTCAATCTGTCAACTACGCAGATCTATAAATGGGTCTATGCAGTTTGCTAATGTACCGTGTATACATGCTTATAAGTCGAGTCAATCTGTCAACTACACAGGCCTATTCTGGGTCAATGTAATTTGCTAAGACTAATCAGTAGAACCAATAACATACACCCTGATCTACCAACGCACATTGTGACGACATAGTTGGGTCTATGGTGTTTGCATTTGTCTTATTAGTGAGAATATTTTTCTGTTTATTAGCTCTCCTATTTATTCTGGTCAGTTCTGCGTTTCTGTGCCAAAATGTAAAAAATTATTATTGTTGTATGGGTGTCACTGGTTTCTTGTATATGCACAAAAAAACCAACCCAAATCATCTTCCTTTTGCTTGTTCACTCAGAAATTGTTCATTGACAATATACCATCGATTGATAAATGTTTCATCCGCCACCTTCCAGTCATAAGAAGTGCAGGTTATGGAATCAAAGATTTGGATTATAAAGTTTAGAATGCCTAATCAAAATTAACACTACTGGATTATCTTATTTTATTATTTGCATCATTACTGGATTATCTTTGTTTATTATTTGTATCATTACTGGATTATCTTTGTTTATTATTTGTATCATTACTGGATTATCTTTGTTTATTATTTGTATCATTACTGGATTATCTTTGTTTATTATTTGTATCATTACTGGATTATCTTTGTTTATTATTTGTATCATTACTGGATTATCTTTGTTTATTATTTGTATCATTACTGGATTATCTTTGTTTATTATTTGTATCATTACTGGATAATCTTTGTCTATTATTTTTATCGTTACTGGATCATCTTTGTTTATTATTTTTATCTTAAACTATTCATAATATCGAGCTTTTCTTCTGTGTACCGAAATAATTCGTATTCTTCTCTAAGCAATGTACAAGTTTGAAAGTAGGATACTGTGGTAAATGTATCCCTCGTTTCTATTTGCATTTCATAAAACTTTTCTTACATGTTGTGAATGTTATAAAAATGAAAATGTGTCAGTCTCTTTTATCTTGATTCCCTAATTAGCAAATTTTCAAAATTTAATTAATAGTTCAGGCAATGACCTTGACCTCTAAAGTACTCTATGCAGTAGTAGTAGTAGTAATAGTAGTAGTAGTAGTAGTAGTAGTAGTAGTAGTAGTAGTAGTAGCAGAAGAAACTAGCGATAGAATTAGTCTTATTATATATTTGCAGTTTACGAAGATAGATTATTCCTAAGCATGTTTAAAGTTTACAAGTTGTAAACATCGGTATTGAGTAGCTAGTGGGTTTGTTTGTAATTGGTAGGATTCCATATATATGTTCTGACATGTCATTTAGTCAGTCATTTGTTACAAATGGTAAGGAAGAAAAGAAGTAAAGCGGTTTCTTTTCAAAACCAACATAGCTTTAACGACGAACAAAGTAAGTATAAAAAAAAAACTTTCAGCAATCAAACAACACAGCTTTAAGGATGAAAACAGTAAGTTCCAAACCTCATTATGCCAGTATATATTATCACTTCAATGATGACCACAGTAAGCCTGAAATCCCTTTCTGCTATCATACAACATGGGTTTAAGGATGAACAATGCAAGCCACAAACCCCATTCTGCTATCATACAACCGACTTCAAGGATGAACAATACAAACCCCAAACCCCTTTTCTGCCATAGAGCTTACTTCGTCGCTATGAAATACCCCCTAATACAAAACGATGTCATATCGTTTGCGGTATGTTTGAGATAACATAATCAACAAGTTAATATAGAACTGAAGCAGAAAGTTAATTTGTCGATTAGTGAAGATGGAAGAATGTAATGTAACTGAGAGAAAGACAACCTTACGTTCACAGACTACTCGTGACAATGTAAGTTTTATTATATAACAGGTTTGTATGGATGAGTACAGTCAGGTCGTGTCTTTCTACTCATTTCAACTTGCGTGGACGAGTACAGTTAGGCCATGTCTTTCTACTCATTTCAACTTGCCTGGATGAGTACAGTTAGGTCGTGTCTTTCTACTCATTTCAACTTGCGTGGACGAGTACAGTTAGGCACTGTCTTTCTACTCATTTCAACTTGCGTGGATGAGTACAGTTAGGCACTGTCTTTCTACTCATTTCAACTTGCGTGGATGAGTACAGTTAGGCCGCGTCTTTCTACTCATTTCAACTTGCCTGGATGAATACAGTTAGGCACTGTCTTTCTACTCATTTCAACTTGCGTGGATGAGTACAGTTAGGCATTGTCTTTCTACTCATTTCAACTTGTGTGGATGAGTACAGTTAGGCCGCGTCTTTCTACTCATTTCAACTTGCGTGGTTGAGTACAGTTAGTTCGTGTCTTTCTACTCATTTCAACTTGCGTAGATGAGTACAGTTAGGTCGTGTCTTTCTACTCATTTCAACTTGCGTGAATGAGTACAGTTAGGTCGTGTCTTTCTACTCATTTCAACTTGCGTAGATGAGTACAGTTAGGCCGTGTATTTCTACTCATTTCAACTTGCGTGAATGAGTACAGTTAGGTCGTGTCTTTCTACTCATTTCAACTTGCATGGATGAGTACAGTTAGGCCGTGTCTTTCTACTCATTTCAACTTGCGTGGATGAGTACAGTTAGGCCGTGTCTTTCTACTCATTTCAACTTGCGTGGATGAGTACAGTTAGGCCGTGTCTTTCTACTCATTTCAACTTGCGTGGATGAGTACAGTTAGGTCGTGTCTTTCTACTCATTTCAACTTGCGTGGACGAGTACAGTTAGGCACTGTCTTTCTACTCATTTCAACTTGCGTGGATGAGTACAGTTAGGCACTGTCTTTCTACTCATTTCAACTTGCGTGGATGAGTACAGTTAGTCCGCGTCTTTCTACTCATTTCAACTTGCCTGGATGAATACAGTTAGGCACTGTCTTCCTACTCATTTCAACTTGCGTGGATGAGTACAGTTAGGCATTGTCTTTCTACTCATTTCAACTTGTGTGGATGAGTACAGTTAGGCCGCGTCTTTCTACTCATTTCAACTTGCGTGGTTGAGTACAGTTAGTTCGTGTCTTTCTACTCATTTCAACTTGCGTAGATGAGTACAGTTAGGTCGTGTCTTTCTACTCATTTCAACTTGCGTGAATGAGTACAGTTAGGTCGTGTCTTTCTACTCATTTCAACTTGCGTAGATGAGTACAGTTAGGCCGTGTATTTCTACTCATTTCAACTTGCGTGAATGAGTACAGTTAGGTCGTGTCTTTCTACTCATTTCAACTTGCATGGATGAGTACAGTTATGCCGTGTCTTTCTACTCATTTCAACTTGCGTGGATGAGTACAGTTAGGCCGTGTCTTTCTACTCATTTCAACTTGCGTGGATGAGTACAGTTAGGCCGTGTCTTTCTACTCATTTCAACTTGCGTGGATGAGTACAGTTAGGCCGTGTCTTTCTACTCATTTCAACTTGCGTGGATGAGTACAGTTAGGTCGTGTCTTTCTACTCATTTCAACTTGCGTAGATGAGTACAGTTAGGCCGTGTATTTCTACTCATTTCAACTTGCGTGAATGAGTACAGTTAGGTCGTGTCTTTCTACTCATTTCAACTTGCATGGATGAGTACAGTTAGGCCGTGTCTTTCTACTCATTTCAACTTGCGTGGATGAGTACAGTTAGGCCGTGTCTTTCTACTCATTTCAACTTGCGTGGATGAGTACAGTTAGGCCGTGTCTTTCTACTCATTTCAACTTGCGTGGATGAGTACAGTTAGGCCGTGTCTTTCTACTCATTTCAACTTGCGTGGATGAGTACAGTTAGGCCGTGTCTTTCTACTCATTTCAACTTGCGTGGTTGAGTACAGTTAGTTCGTGTCTTTCTACTCATTTCAACTTGAGTAGATGAGTACAGTTAGGCCTCTATTAAAATTGCATTTGTAAATCTGTTAAACGTTCTTATAGAATTCCCACTTCGAAATAACGACGAAGTTTTGGCTGTAACAGTTTACAAAGGAGAGTAACTTTTATGAGTAATCTATTAGTAATTTTTAATATACGCGTAACACCGATAACAGCTGAACAATTTTGGTGGAGAATGGTCGTAATTGTCGCAATGGTATAATTACACTGTAGTTAACAGAGATCTATTCTCGATTGGTAGTCGAGACAGGAAAATTTTATCTGAGAGCAAAACGATAGTTTACAGTAAAGAAGGTCGGTTTAATAGGTGCAGCTACATTCTTTGTTAAACAACGCGTTGGTCAATTATTACGGTACAAATGTTTAAAACTAATAACATTCTTTACATTATTTTACAATTGCAATGACCCTTTTGCCACAACCACTTTGTCTACAAGGGTACAAAGTAAATATGATATATTTCTACCAAACGTATTTAACTCCCTACCGCGAAGAGTCTTTATTTCATACTGAGTACTGATTGTAGAGCATCTTTTTATATTGAGTACTAATTGTAGAGTCCCTATTTTATATTGAGTATTGATTGTAGAGTATCTTTTTATGTTGAGTACTGATTGTAGTGTCTCTATTTTATATTGAGTATTGATTGTAGAGTATCTTTTTATGTTGAGTACTGATTGTAGAGTCCCTATTTTATATTGAGTATTGATTGTAGAGTATCTTTTTATGTCGAGTACTGATTGTAGTGTCTCTATTTTATGTTGAGTACTGATTGTAGAGTATCTTTTTATGTCGAGTACTGATTGTAGTGTCTCTATTTTATATTGAGTATTGATTGTAGAGTATCTTTTTATGTTGAGTACTGATTGTAGAGTCCCTATTTTATGTTGAGTACTGATTGTAGAGTATCTTTTTATGTCGAGTACTGATTGTAGTGTCTCTATTTTATATTGAGTATTGATTGTAGAGTATCTTTTTATGTTGAGTACTGATTGTAGAGTCCCTATTTTATGTTGAGTACTGATTGTAGAGTATCTTTTTATGTTGAGTACTGATTGTAGAGTCCCTATTTTATATTGAGTATTGATTGTAGAGTATCTTTTTATGTTGAGTACTGATTGTAGAGTCCCTATTTTATATTGAGTATTGATTGTAGAGTATCTTTTTATGTTGAGTACTGATTGTAGAGTCCCTATTTTATGTTGAGTATTGATTGTAGAGTATCTTTTTATGTTGAGTACTGATTGTAGTGTCTCTATTTTATATTGAGTATTGATTGTAGAGTATCTTTTTATGTTGAGTACTGATTGTAGAGTCCCTATTTTATATTGAGTATTGATTGTAGAGTATCTTTTTATGTTGAGTACTGATTGTAGAGTCCCTATTTTATATTGAGTATTGATTGTAGAGTATCTTTTTATGTTGAGTACTGATTGTAGTGTCTCTATTTTATATTGAGTATTGATTGTAGAGTATCTTTTTATGTTGAGTACTGATTGTAGAGTCCCTATTTTATATTGAGTATTGATTGTAGAGTATCTTTTTATGTTGAGTACTGATTGTAGAGTCCCTATTTTATGTTGAGTACTGATTGTAGTGTCTCTATTTTATGTTGAATACTGATTGTAGTGTCTCTATTTTATGTTGAGTACTGATTGTAGAGTCCCTATTTTCTGTTGAGTACTGATTGTAGTGTCTCTATTTTATGTTGAATACTGATTGTAGTGTCTCTATTTTATGTTGAGTACTGATTGTAGAGTCCCTATTTTCTGTTGAGTACTGATTGTAGTGTCTCTATTTTATGTTGAGTACTGATTGTAGTGTCTCTATTTTATGTTGAATACTGATTGTAGTGTCTCTATTTTATGTTGAGTACTGATTGTAGAGTCCCTATTTTCTGTTGAGTACTGATTGTAGTGTCTCTATTTTATGTTGAGTACTGATTGTAGTGTCTCTATTTTATGTTGAATACTGATTGTAGTGTCTCTATTTTATGTTGAGTACTGATTGTAGAGTCCCTATTTTCTGTTGAGTACTGATTGTAGTGTCTCTATTTTATGTTGAGTACTGATTGTAGTGTCTCTATTTTATGTTGAATACTGATTGTAGTGTCTCTATTTTATGTTGAGTACTGATTGTAGAGTCCCTATTTTCTGCTGAGTACTGATTGTAGTGTCTCTATTTTATGTTGAGTACTGATTGTAGAGTCCCTATTTTCTGTTGAGTACTGATTGTAGTGTCTCTATTTTATGTTGAGTACTGATTGTAGTGTCTCTATTTTATGTTGAATACTGATTGTAGTGTCTCTATTTTATGTTGAGTACTGATTGTAGAGTCCCTATTTTCTGTTGAGTACTGATTGTAGTGTCTCTATTTTATGTTGAGTACTGATTGTAGTGTCTCTATTTTATGTTGAATACTGATTGTAGTGTCTCTATTTTATGTTGAGTACTGATTGTAGAGTCCCTATTTTCTGTTGAATACTGATTGTAGTGTCTCTATTTTATGTTGAGCACTGATTGTAGAGTCCCTATTTTCTGTTGAGTACTGATTGTAGTGTCTCTATTTTATGTTGAGTACTGATTGTAGTGTCTCTATTTTATGTTGAATACTGATTGTAGTGTCTCTATTTTATGTTGAGTACTGATTGTAGAGTCCCTATTTTCTGTTGAGTACTGATTGTAGTGTCTCTATTTTATGTTGAGTACTGATTGTAGTGTCTCTATTTTATGTTGAATACTGATTGTAGTGTCTCTATTTTATGTTGAGTTCTGATTGTAGAGTCCCGGTTTTCTGTTGAGTACTGATTGTAGTGTCTCTATTTTATGTTGAGTACTGATTGTAGTGTCTCTATTTTATGTTGAATACTGATTGTAGTGTCTCTATTTTATGTTGAGTACTGATTGTAGAGTCCCTATTTTCTGTTGAGTACTGATTGTAGTGTCTCTATTTTATGTTGAGTACTGATTGTAGTGTCTCTATTTTATGTTGAATACTGATTGTAGTGTCTCTATTTTATGTTGAGTACTGATTGTAGAGTCCCTATTTTCTGTTGAATACTGATTGTAGTGTCTCTATTTTATGTTGAGTACTGATTGTAGTGTCTCTATTTTATGTTGAATACTGATTGTAGTGTCTCTATTTTATGTTGAGTACTGATTGTAGAGTCTCTATTTTATGTTGAATACTGATTGTAGTGTCTCTATTTTATGTTGAGTACTGATTGTAGTGTCTCTATTTTATGTTGAATACTGATTGTAGTGTCTCTATTTTATGTTGAATACTGACTGTCGTGAAACAGCGGACGGAAAGTATGCATCATTTCGTTATGATTCTGTCTAAATTACGCTCCAAACCTATCACTGATATACAGTTAGTTCGTTATTAGTACTAATAAGTTTGTTCTTATTATATAAATTATTATTCCTAATATTTGTCTTATTATATCAATCAGTAATACTAATATTATAGTTATTGCATTTTCTGTTTATACCAAGGCTTATTATACACCTGTATTACTACCATTTAAATACCCACTCCTGTCCTTGCTTGTTTTGGGTTAATAACCTCATAGGTGTCTCCTATGTACGACTAACAATCCCTTTATTTCTCCTTCATAATCTTAAGCAAGCACCTTTCGAACAGTTAGGTTGTTTTTCTTTCATTTTATTTCTTTAGAGTTTTTGCAAGGGACGGATTTATTTAATGTATTTTTGAAAAGAGATTAAAAATGTAAAAGAGCTAGAGAATTGTTAGAAGATCGATGTCGATCACAAATACTTATATATAGTGTGAAAATGGGCATTATAATCGAAGGAAACAGTTGTCGCGACAAAATGTCTTCTCAAACTATATATAATAAAATGCTTTGTGTAGGTGTTATTCTGAAATAAATCGTAATTTATCGCATAACTCGCATTAAATTGTTACTTGATTTATCATGTACTAATCTGATATGTCTTCCAAAAGATTTTATTTTAAAAATATGAGGAAAGTACTTTATTTGAAGAAGAACACAAAAACGAATAAAAATCGAGCACCCGATAAAAATATAAATGGCTGGTTCGACTAAAGATTAAAATATATTTAGTCTACAATTCATTTTAGACATATCTTTTATTTATTTAAAACTTAATAAGACGAGTTTTCTATACCTTTCAACGCATACCATAGTTTCATTTACCAGATTTTGATGATCATATTTCTAATGCAATTCAATGCTAGCTCAAATAAATGGGTTGACAGTATAACCACCAATAGTTTTATCTATTCAAGTCAGTCCAGGATGGGTGGTTGTGTTATTTCGATCCGGGATTATCTGGGAGTCATCTACAGTTATCTGTGGTTTAAATTGCACAGTTTATCTTTCACATTGTAAAACAAAGACCAATATCTTTCCAAGTCTTCATCAGAAATAGTCATATTATCAACACCTTCTTCCATTAAGCAGACGCAGTTTGCAAATCAGCACGATCTGTAAAATCGAATAAATACATAACTGTATGGTAAATGAACACATCAAATGCTATCTACGATGAATTTGAGGCATGAAAACAGCTATTCAACGTGTAACATGTTGATTGCATTGATTGAAAGACTGTGAAGAATGGCAAAGATAATTACTCTGTTAATAGATAAAATTTATTTCATGTGTGTGACACGATTGTAATTGATGTATCTCTGTTAATAGATAAAATTTATTTCATGTGTATGACACGATTGTAATTGATGTATCTCTGTTAATAGATAAAATTTATTTCATGTGTGTGACACGATTGTAATTGATGTATCTCTGAAAATCAGTGTAAAGATGATTCTTAATGGTAGATGATTATGTAGTCTTTCGAATGTAAAGATCTGATAGTCGTAGGGCCGTGACAGAGACAGTATGAGAGACATACTGATATACGTAGGGCCGTGACAGAGGCAGTATGAGAGACATACTGATATACGTAGGGCCGTGACAGAGGCAGTATGAGATAATACTGATATACGTAGGGCCGTGACAGAGGCAGTATGAGAGACATACTGATATACGTAGGGCCGTGACAGAGGCAGTATGAGAGAAATACTGATATACGTAGGGCCGTGGCAGAGGCAGTATGAGAGAAATACTGATATACGTAGGGCCGTGGCAGAGGCAGTATGAGAGAAATACTGATATACGTAGAACCGTGGCAGAGGCAGTATGAGAGAAATACTGATATACGTAGGGCCGTGGCAGAGGCAGTATGAGAGAAATACTGATATACGTAGGGCCGTGACAGAGGCAGTATGAGAGACATACTGATATACGTAGGGCCGTGGCAGAGGCAGTATGAAAGAAATACTGATATACGTAGGGCCGTGGCAGAGGCAGTATGAGAGAAATACTGATATACGTAGGGCCGTGGCAGAGGCAGTATGAGAGAAATACTGATATACGTAGAACCGTGGCAGAGACAGTATGAGAGAAATACTGATATACGTAGGGCCGTGACAGAGGCAGTATGAGAGACATACTGATATACGTAGAACCGTGGCAGAGGCAGTATGAGAGAAATACTGATATACGTAGGGCCGTGACAGAGGCAGTATTAGATAAAAACTGATATACTTAAGTCTGTGGTAGAAGGAGTACGAGAAGAAAATCATGCTAGTTTCCATTTATTCTGATATCAATAAAATATCATGCATGTCTAAAACCATATCTCAATATAAAAAATAATGTCTCAATATAAATAGCTATGATATTTAATCACAATTATATTATTTGAAACATTGGATAATAAAGGCTACTCAAATGCATAAAAATACCTCCTCAGTATCATCAAGGACCTCACTATAATAAAAGACCTCCTCATTATCATCAAAGACCCCCTGAATGTCATCAAATGCTTCTTCAATGTCATCAAAGACTTCTTGAAATGCATCAAAGACCTCCCCAGTATTATCAAGGAACTCACTATAAGAAACGACATCCTCATTATCATCAAAGACCTCCTGAATATCATCAAGTTCTTCTTCAATGTCATCAAAGACCTCCTCAGTATCATCAAGAACCTCACTATAAAAAAGACATCCTCATTATCATCTAATACCTCCTTATTACCATCAAAGATCTCCTGCATATCATCAACGACCTCCTCAATATCATCAACGACTTCTTCAGTATCATCAAAGACCTCCTCAATATCGTAAAATACCTCCCCAATATTTTCGGAAAAGTATTTATGTTCAGACCGCACAGAATACAGTTTTTTAGGACAGCATGGCTTTCGAAGTCAGCATTTTATATCAGTTTATACAATATACACTGAACAAGACCAATAAACAATCTTTTTAAAGCATACAAGAATCCATTTTATAAATCTTACATACAGTAGACGGGTAATACTCGTTTTCTTACTATTATTGACTATAAATACACAATGATTTTATTGACCATAAATACATAATTATTTTATTGACTATGAATATACAATTATTTTATTGACCATAAATACACAATTATTTGATTGACTATAAATATGCAATTACTTATTGACTATAAATACATAATTATTTTATTGACTATAAATGCACAGTTACTTTATTGACTAAAAATATTTTAAAAAATTATTGAGTATAAATATACAATTATTTTATTGAATATAAATATACAATTACTTTATTGACTATAAATATACAATTATTTCAGATATATACAAAATACAAGATCCTGTTCCTGCTTTCATATAGTGATGCATTTGTGGCATTAATTCATACATGGCTGCACTCATAAACAGCGGAAAGATCTCACTAAAGACACACGATAACTTGTCCTTTGTAAATAATACAAAGACAGTAAAACTACTTGAAAATGATATAAGTTGATATTTAAGGACGATTTTCCAGAAAGCATTAGAGAAAGTGAAACTAATTACTTGAGACATTACTAATGATGTAATACAATTCGATGATTTAAAAAAAATATCTTTTGGTATATTATTCAAAGTTTTAAATTACGATATCATTTGCCTCGGCGTATTTCATTTTGTAAATTAGTTCTAAATAATATCAATGTCGGTATATTTGCGATAATTAGGTTTGTGGATATAATATAAAAGTAGTTATAGACATCTGTGGAGGGAGACTTGTGCCTAGCAGTCAGTTTTGTTTAAATATACCTTTCTAGATGTTTCTTACAATTATGGCATTCGATTTTCTGTTGTATCCTGGTGTGTTGCATTATTCAAAGCTGCTTACATCCATAGCTTAGTGTTGGAGTAGACTGGTTTTGCACACGCGGTTATACACCTGTCATTATATCACGGAACGGGACAGCTTTTACTTGGTGTGCATGAAGATTATGTAGCATAATGACGTCTACCGATTTTCTTAATGATTAGATCAAATTGTGAGAGCGCTATATTGTGATATATGTTTGCTCTACACTTTAGTGTCAGAGTATACTTCACTGGATGATTAACATATGTTGTTGTTGCTGTTGTCATCGTAGGGTTTAACGCTATTTTTTCAGCACAAGATAGGCTATATATAGCAGCCAGTATAACTGGTGGAGGAAGAACCCTGGAAAACCCCGGAAAGAACCACTGGCCCACGAGAAGCTACTGGCAAGCTTTCTTACATACCACGTCTACATGCATAAGTCTGCTTAGATGATGTTTACTATTTTGCAAAACAACCTTATTACACTGCATGACTGACAACGCTATTACACTGCATGATTGACACCACTATTACACTGCATGGTTGATACCACTATTACACTGCATGGTTGACACCGCTATTTCACTGTATGATAGACAATGATATTACACTGCATGACTGACATCTTCCTACAGTCGTTTATTTAGATGCTGCCTGTTACTTTTATAAAACAGTTGTAATTGCCATCTAACAATAAATGAATGTTGACTGACGTCAGATAATGGACGGATGGCAGCCTCTTCAATTTGGGACACTACAGTCAAAGACTAAATGAAAGGAAAGAATTGTTCGTGATCTATTTGCTAACTACCGTTCCCTGCATGCCAGATCTCAGTCCGATATGCAGCACAGTATCGACCATTTCGCTTCAGCTTGTGACAATTTAGGTCTCATATTCAGAGTCAAGAAGACAGACGTGATCCACCAACAAGCACCAGAAAAGCCTTACGTAGAGACTACCTTACAGTAAATGTCTAAACACTCCTTGCAGTGGACAAATTTGCATATCTTGGCAGCGTACTGTCACATGAACACGGCATAGATGAGGAAACCAACTCCAGAATTTCTAAAGCTAAAGTGGCCTTTGGCAGACTACGCTCAAATGTGTGAGAGTGCAGAGGCATCAATCTGTACGGAAGGACCATAATGCCATAATATTGCCGACCTTGCCGTTTAAATGCGAAACCTGGATAGTGTGCAGACGTCATGCCAAATAGCTAGTCCCTTTTCGCATAAGTCGAATGGAAGAAAACGTCCATGTGTAAAGTTTTTAGAAACTCATTTAACTTTTTGTATCAGCTGCTGTATTAAAATAAAACAAAACAAAACGTTACTAATTTATTGTTGAATATTTAGAGTTAGGGGTCGTACTTGTGAAGAGTTGCAGTGTCGATGTTGTAAGCTGTAAATAACAATAATAGCTTTTACGTTCGCGAACAATTGTTTTCGAAAACTATGTTAATTTAAAGTTAGCAATAGTCTCTTGATGATTGAAGTTAACACAGTACATTGATGATTTAAGTTTGCGATAGTCAACAGATTATTAAAATCATCAATAATCTATTGATGAAGAAAGTTAACAACAGTCTACCGATGATTAAATTAGTATTACTCCATGGATAATTAAAATTGGCAATAGTCTTTTGATGATTAAAGTCAGCAACGTTATATTGATGATTAAAGTTAGCCATAGTCTATTGATGATTAAAGTTAGCAATAGTCTATTGATGATTACAGTTAGCAATAGTATATTGATGATTAAAGTTAGCAATAGTCTATTGATGATTACAGTTAGCAATAGTCTATTGATGATTACAGTTAGCAATAGTCTATTTATGATTAAAGTTAGCAATGGTCCATTGATGATTAAAGTTAGAAGTAGTCTATTGATGATTAAAGTTAGAAATAGTCTATTGATGATTACAGTTAGCAACATTCTATTGATGATTCAAGCTAGAAGTAGTATATTTATGATTAAAGTTAGCAATAGTCCATTTATGATTATAGTTAGAAGTAGTCTATTGATGATTAAAGTTAGAAATAGTCTATTGATGATTACAGTTAGCAATAGTCTATTGATGATTAAAGTTAGCAATAGTCTTTTGATGATTAAAGTTAGCAATAGTCTATTGATGATTACCGTTAGCAATAGTCTATTGATGATTACAGTTAGCAATAGTCTATTTATGATTAAATTTAGCAATAGTCCATTGATAACTAAAGAAAGAAAAAAATATCATCACTATTGTTGACATTAAAACATCCTTTATTTTCTTTATACATTCAGGCACATCAACATGTGAGTTTCATCTAAGTGATTGATATATGTTTATTTGCAATGTTAAATATTCTCTTTTTTCAACCACCCACCCTGCACCTGTGTTTATTTTATGTCAAGTTTAGACATGTGCAATATTATGTAAGCATGCATTGTGGAATCCTGTTAGGGACAATCGCTCCATCGCATTATCTTGTTGTGTTCAACGGTGCGATGTAGCAATAAAGCGATGCGATGATTGCACCATTGCAGTGCTTCTTTGCTCAATCACACCGCTTCATTGCTCCATCGCACAGTACAATACAACACGATGGTGTGAAGGAGTGATTGGCCCTAACAGGATTCCATAATTCCGTGACATCATCCATTTTGCATCTGCTCCCTTTTTTAATAAGTTTATGTTCTCAGCGTGTTATCTTTTTTGTATATGTCTACATATAAATGTGTTATCTTTCTTTTTTGGGTCTACATATAAATGTGTTGTCTTTCTTGTAGGGGTCTACATATAAATGTGTTATCTTTTTTGTATGGGTCTACATATAAATGTGATAGCTAAGTCAAATTCTTGTATGATAAGTATTTAAAACTATGCTTGATTATCACAGAAAAATGTATATAAATTTTAAGTGTTGTCTCCTTAAAATCTGTACACAAAAAAATAATTACAAAATGACTGAGTTTCTCAGTTATGAATCTATTTTAAATAAGTTATTCAAACGTCTTTATTCTTTTCAAATTAAGATGGATCGTGATATTTCTCTTATTTGAAATGGTGTTGTCTAATTAGAAACCGGTCATAGTCTGTTTATTTTCATGTATTTTAACTTAAGATATTGTTAAAGATATATATTTTGTATGATGCATGAGTTTGTTAGATGAATAGGAGGCACAATGATAACAATAGTAGTTGTTTTTGTGTTTGTAGAAAGATAGCAACATGAGAAATAGCCATCGGAAGAATTGCCGATGCCCGACTGACCATACAAATCTTCAGAAACTGTTTTTATCATGCAGAAGCCTAAATGACATTAATAGCTCGAGTAAACATGACCTTTTGCTTCTAGACTTCAGAAAGTTTTCAAACCCATTTAGACAGTTCAAAGTTTCATTAGTCCATAGAGTTTTCAAACACATTTGGACAATTCAAAGTTTTGTTAATTCATAGCGTTTCTTTAGTCCATAGAGTTTTCAAACACATTTAGACAATTCAAAGTTTCATTAATCCATAGAGTTTCATTAGTCCACAGTTTCATTAGTTCATAGAGTTTTCAAACACATTTTGACACTTCGAAGTTTTATTAGTCCATAGTTTCATTAGTCCATAGAGTTTTCAAAAACATTTGGACAATTCAAAGTTTTGTTAATCCACAGAGTTTCATTAGTCCATAGTTTCATTAGTCCATAGTTTCATTAGTCCATAGAGTTTCATGACAAATAGTTTCATTAGTCCACAGAGTTTCATTAGTCCACAGAGTTTTATTAGTCCATAGAGTTTCATTAGTCCATAGAGTTTATTAGTCCATAGAGTTTCATTAGTCCATAGAGTTTCATGACAAAGAGTTTCATTAGTCCATATAATTTTGTTACATACAGTTTCATTAGTCCATAGAGTTTCATTAGTCCATAGAGTTTCATTAGTCCATAGAGTTTATTAGTCCATAGAGTTTCATGACAAAGAGTTTCATTAGTCCATATAATTTTGTTACATACAGTTTCATTAGTCCATATAGTTTCTTAGAAAATAAACTACAATAGCCTCATTTTTTCTTAATAAAAAAATATAGCTGAAAGGTCGCTTTTTAGTTATTCACCACTCCGGTGGCCTATTGGTTAGAGCGTTCGCATTGGATGCGGGAGATCACAGGTTTAAACCCCGACCGAGTCATATCAAAGATTTATAAAAATCGAACTAACAGCTGCCACACTTGGCGATCAGGCTTAGAAGGTAATTATTTTGACTAGTCGGACCGGTGTCAGGATAATGTGACTGGGTGGGACATGATGATACATGTCTGCGGCATGATGCCCCAGTGTTAGACATCACTATAAACTGTCACATAGTAACGATAGACATAGTAACGATATGACTGGAAAATTATTTCTACGTTAGAAATCCAAATCACACATATTTATCTATTCTCTTACATTTATTTGCCAATCAACAAACTTACTAAATTGTTACCCCAATGGTATCCGATTTTCCGTCATGACCGGCTTCGTAATGGTAACGTCAAAAACCGTGATAATAGTCTTCAACGTCTCATAAAATATTCAGTACTCTAATGTGAAGAAATATAAAACTCATCGATTCAAAACTACAACGTTTCCATGCTGAATAAATTTTGCTGTCGAATAAATAATAAATAACGTAAAGATTTGTGTATATCATTGAACAGTGTTAAACACGTTTAAACCATCGATATGTCTTTTACGTTGTGTGTCAGTTATTCTATACTGATTAATGTAGTTTCTTTTAGATGAATTTCCGCCCCCCCCCCCCACGTTCTGTTTTCCATTGTTACAATAAGCTACTGCCCATATACGTATATGGGTAAATCACTTATCTGGTTTGACATTGTCAGTGACTGTCAGTATGATTCTCTCTCACTGGCAATGACTGCCAATATGATTCTCTCTCACTGGCAATGACTGCCAGTATGATTTTCTCTCACTACCAATGACTGCCAGTATGATTCCCTTTCATTGTCCATGACTGCCAATATGATTCTCTCTCACTGTCAACGGCTGCCAGTATGATTCCCTCACTGGCAATGACTGCCAATATGATTCTTTCACTGTAAATGACTGCCAATATGCTTTTCTCTCACTGTCAGTGAATGGCAGTATGATTCTCACAGTCAATGACTAGCAGTATGATTCTCTCTCACTGTCAATGACTGGCAGTATGATTCTCTCTTACTGTCATTTACTGCCAATATGATTCTCTCTCACTGTCAATGACTGCCAGTATGATTCCCTCTCACTGTTAATGTCTGTCAGTATGATTCCATCACTGGCAATGACTACCGATATGATTCTCTCACTGTCAATGACTGCCAATATGATTCTCTCTCACTGTCAATGATTGTCAATATGATTATCTCTCACTGTCAATGACTGGTAGTATGACTCTATCTCACTGTTAATGACTGCCAGTATGATTCTCTCTTACTGTCAATGACTGACAGTATGGTTCTCTCTCACTGTCAGTGTCTGTCAATATGATTCTCTCTCCACTGAATTAAAAGGTGGAGATGATTGTAGAATGATTACATGATGCTTGTTATGGCATGATGTTTCATATGGCATTATGTTTGTAATGGCATGACGATTGCTATGGCATGATGTTTGCTATGTCATGATGCTTTATATGGCATTTTGTTTGCTATGGCATGATATTTGCTCTGGCATGAATTTTGCTTTAGCATGGTGTTTGCTATGGCATGAGACTTTATATGGCATGATATTTGCAATGTCATGATGTTAGCTATGGCATGACATTTGCTATGACATGATGCTTTATATGGCATGATGTTTGCTATGGCATGATGTTTGCTATGGCATGATGTTTGCTATGGCATGATATTTGCTATGGCATGATGTTTGGCATGATGTTTGCTATGGCATGATGTTTGATATGGCATGATGTTTGCTATGGCATGATATTTGCTATGACATGATGTTTGCTATGGCATGATGTTTGATATGACTCATTTAAAGTTTGGAAATATGCATTCTTGCCGATCTCTAAATTTGAATTGAACAAAAAGTGGGACAAAATTACGATTGTTCTTGTAATTAGCAATTTTAATTCAATTTAGTAATTAGTCGAGATTTCTCATTATTTAGTTACTACCATCTTACAAAGACATGTATTTTTAACTCAGTAACACTCCATATTAAAACTATTATGAGGATTTGAAATTTATGGTGGCCCCTTTTTAAAATGTTATTGTATGGTGGCCTCTTTCTGGAATGACAAAGTACGGTGGCTGCTTTCTAAAATGCCAATGTATGGTGGCATCTTTTCAAAATGCCAGTGTATGGTGGCCACTTTTCAAAATGCTATTTTATGGGAACATAGCACCAAATAATGTGATCGAATAGAATACATACATGAACGTCGTGAGATTTGTTTTTGATCTGTGATAAACAAAAGTTTGGGAAACATCGAAAGTTATAAAACAAGATGAACTTACTTTGTCTGAGCATACACCAAACGTGGAAGGTGGTTGCTAATATACATTGCAGTCATCGATGTACCGATCAGAAGTAATTTACATTCTTTACTAATTGAGTCATTGTCCTTCTCAAGAAAGGAAAGTTTACCCCCAAGAGACGTTTTCGTTTGAAAATTAGTGAGATATTTGATGAAATCTTAGGGAGGTAGTCCAATTAAAGATGGCCAAAGACTGTCTTTGAAAGTCAAATTCCTTTCTAACAACCATAATTGGGAAGCCGTTGTTTTTCTGTTTGATCTAATTTGAAAGTAAACAATTAGTCACAGTTAGTAAGAGGTATTCTTAATACTACCTTTATAATTAACCTTCGTGTTAATTACTGTAATTAACAATTGATTACGGTAGTACGTCCTGAACATTTTAAAACGAATCCTAATTAAAAAAATATGTAAGACGTGATATATTCAAAGTAACACCAGTGGTGGGCATTTGACTCAAAATGTGCAAGCTACTTAAATAGAAAATGCATAATGTGGGTACGAATGTTAAGATTTGTTAAGTCTACCAAGGAATATAAGGCAATTTCAATTATTGGTTAAATTGACCTGAGACGTCAAATGGACAATTGAGGGACACATTTAATGCATTTTAGACCTGATGACGTCTATTGGACTACACTGGGACACATTTCATGCACTTTAGACCTGATGACGTCTATTGGACTACACTGGGACACATTTCATGCATTTTAGACCTGATGACGTCTATTGGACTACACTGAGACACATTTCATGCACTTTAGACATGATGACGTCTATTGAACTTCAGTGGAACACATTTCATGCATTTTAGACATGATGACGTTTATTGAACTACAGTAGGACACATTTCATGCATTGTTGACCTTACGACGTCTATTGGACTACAGTGGGACACATTTCATGCATTTTATACATGATGACGTCTATTGGAACTAAGTAACAAGGAAATACCAAATATTTTAAACTTTTCAATAACTGCTTCATTTTAAAATACAAGTATGAATGATATTTTCATAATATCAAGGAGGCATTAATCATTAAAATCGTTATATACGATACAACTTTGTTCTTCCTTTCTTCCTCATAGTTAGGGGGCTCAAGGTGGCCGAGTGGTCTCAAGATGTCCGAGTGGTCTTAAGATGTCCGAGTGGTCTCAAGATGTCCGAGTGGTCTTAAGATGTCCGAGTGGTCTCAAGATGTCCGAGTGGTCTCAAGCTCTTGCCTTTCCCGTCACTGCCATTTCAGCTCTGTCAACGTGGGTTTATAGTCTCTCGATCTCCAAACGTGGGTATATACACAGCTTGTCATTAGCTACCAGTTGTTCGGTTCTTCCTTCACCAGATATACTGGCTGTCATGGATAGCCTGTCGTGTGCTGAAAGCTGCCATTATTCTCACAACAAATTACTTTAGTTACATCGGATCACTCTATGTTTCTCGCTAACTATATATTCTTTATATTCAGAGTTTGGTCGATTCTCGTATTCCATGTGCTCTTTTTCATATTTATACAAGGTCAAAATACCCATATCTTGTCCTCTAAATTTCCTACTTACATCAGATCTCCTCATTCAAAATTTTCAATAACTATTTGCTTTTGGGATCCGTTTTGTGGGCGATGTTTTGCAAAGATAAATAAATTGCGTGTCATGCATGTATCTTACATCTTATCTAGTATTTTGTTCTTATATATTTGGCTATTCTCCATAACCGTTCGATCGGTTTACAAAATGAACAAAGCCAAACCCGCTTAAGTTCAAAAGCCGTTTTTATGCTACAATGCCCATCATAGATAGCATTTGATGTCTTCAGTTACCACAGTGTTATATCAATAATACGTTTTACAGAGTCTGCTGAGTTGTGAGTTATGTCTGCTGATTGGACGAAGGTGATGATAATTTGATAATACCCGATCGAAACTCGTAAAATTTTTGTCGTTCTGTTACAATGTAATAGATAAACGGAACAATTTACACCACAGATAAGCCAAGATGTCTCCTTGATATTTGACGATTGAAATAAAAAAATCGTCCATCCTTAGCATAGTTGAAAAGATAAATCAGTGCCTTGTTCCGTTCCAAACATGGTAATTATGTATAGCTTAGAAATGCATTGAAATTGTTATCATCAAACCAGGTAAATATTTTTCTAAACTATGAAAGACTTTGAAATGAATTGGAATCCTGCTTGATAATGTCAAGCAGGGAAATAATAAATACAAAATATATCTGTAGCCATGTACGGTTTGTATGATTTTTTTTTTAATTGTGTTCTGTGCGAAAGTATCTAGTGTGTTTGTTTGTTCTAAGTAATATGTTACATATGGAATTTTCCTCCCAAATCTCTCTGAATATACAACTTCGTATAACACAGTTATAACGTAAATGTAATAATGATAATTTAGCGAAATTGTGGACGATATATAATATTTTTCACTAGTGTTTCATAACAATTACACGAGTGTTTCATAACAATTACACGAGTGTTTCATAACAATTACACGAGTGTTTCATAATAATTACACTAATGTTATTCTTGACAATTATGCAACTACTTGTTCTATAGCATAGTCCAAAAGTAATAAATGCTTTATGTTAGCATGTTATTATCTTCACTCAATTACCAGTTTACTCACAGTATATACTAGAGTTGATATTAGCATTTTATTTGCCATTTGAAGGTCCTCGCGTTGATATGGGGTTACTTTTTTTGTTATGTTTGTTAGATGCAAATATTACCTGTATAAATCTGAGTTTTTAATTTTTAATGTAATATCATTGTCAATTCTATTATTTTTATTATTATTATTGTTAGCAGTAGTAGTATTAGTAGTAGTAAGTTCATACAAGTTCTTATTGCTGCCAATTAATGGATGTAATATATATTTTCTTGATTATGATTCATTTATTCAATTTATGTGGATATTTCTATATATGTCATTGTTTTAGTTGGGGTTTGAATACTGCAAACATTTGTGTAATCTTTGAATATGAAACACAATCATTCAGTTTACTTTAAAGAGAATCTGTACAAAGCGAATCCTTTCCGGAAGCAATACAAATTAGTATATTACGATCCACATTATTGCAATCTGGATTTGCATTACCTGGTTTCCAACGAAGCAAGCAACAGTCTTCAGAAACACAAATCAATACAGTCTGATCCACATTATCGCAAGCTGGAATTGCTTTACCTGTTTTTTAAGGCAGCATGTGACACAGTCTTCTTTTTAGTGCATCAAGTGCCTATGCTTTTCAGACAAATATAAGTGAACTGGAACAGGTTCTTCCATCTGTTGCTGAGAGCAATATATGAAACAAAATTAAAACATTTTATGTCCTGTGTTTCGTATTAAGTTTTTGTCAAGTATTTTATAAAGGTTTCATATAATGTTTTTCATATCAGTATATTGCCATGTGTTTCATAGAAGTTCATTAAGGACAGATATTAATGGTGGATTTGTAGGCGATTTATAAATAAAAAACACATACTTACTGATTATAAAAATCGATGTTCTTTATCTAGAAAAGTGAATGATTTAACTGTATATGTATCAGTACATATAGCCTATCATAAATATCATATTTGACAACGTTTTTATTTGCCCCATTTTGAAGATTTTCGTAAACTGCGCAACAAATATTAAAGTCTCACCATGAGTACACGGACGATTTTTTAACTTGTACTAAAGGATCTCTGTCGAATTAAACATTTCTGAGTGCACTGAAGATTACTAACTCGTATTAAAGGATTTCTGTCAAATTTCATTTGTTCCACCTCCCACATTAAATTTCTAACTAGGAGATGTTCTGTAAAAGCAGTCCTGGATATGTCTCAGTTTCATTAGATTATTGATTATAAATATGGCGACTGTGGGATTGGAGAGAGAGAGAGAGAGTATGTGTCCCTGTAAACTGACACGGACATGTTGCATGCGTTCCAAGCAACAACAACAAGAAAACAACAAACTACACCTATGTATTAAGTCAGCTTAACTATGATAATAGTTTTGTTTCTAAGGGCAATAATTCTCACTGTACTACGACACTCACTTAGAATGACCTTAATATACTTTTTGTCATCAGCTGACATCGTGAAATTCTTCCCTTACGTGGAATGCAAAGTATTGCCTTAAATGGTTTATCTACAGATTCCTCACAAACAATTACTTATTTTCGGTTTGGCTCTATCATAAAAACCCCCACAAAAATCTTTTCAACGTCGTCTTAGTTTTGTGTTGTACATTTTAGAGTGTATTGAAATTCTTTATGAAGTGTCAAGAATGAAAGAGTCTTTTGTTGCATTAATATCTAATGGCTTTGTCACTATACTTTTCATAGTCATGACCCGTACAAGTGTTACTTCCTCTTGAGTAAAGAGGGTTAAACAATCTCCGTAGATATGGTTATCACCTGATCAGTACTGTAGAACTCGACAATGTCCAAATAACAGTCTGCTGGACTTGATATAAGATCCTGCAATACGAAAGAAGAGATATACATAGATCTGTAACAAATGTTTCAAAAATATAAACCGAAAACTTAAAATCACTGCATCGATCTACACTACCTTCAAACCAAAAGATAAAGAGAAGATGCGGATTAGAGATTTCTACAAACTGTAATTAGCACCGTTTAAGTCACGCAGGATTGCACTGAAAGATGCATTGAAACAAAGAATCCGATATTATCGTAAATAGTGCGTTAAAACAAAAGAATTCGATATTATCGTAAAGAGTTCGATTAATATTACATTTCGCATACTATCCAAACTGACGTTGAGAGCAATCAAGGAAAGTCGTCGCCAGAAGAAGTCACTAGCCATTTGTCCAAAATGGGGCAATGGCGGGCTCTTTAATAACCAGTTGTATCCTGTAACAAAAAGGGGAGGGGTATATCACATATCTTTGACTATGCATATGTGACAGTAAGATTGCGAAGGAATTAAATATTGTCGACAAAACATATAGTATTACTTTAGTACGCAGGGTTTTGTGAATTTCAGCAAGACTTCCGAATTGTATGACGTCACTGAAATCGAGCTTGGTCTTGTTAATCTGTTAGGTACTAAATCTCAAGGGCGAAAATAAGGAATATTTTTCCTTAAATGAATTCAGCAGTAAGTGAACTTTTCAAAGTTTCTGAACCACACTTTTACAATTGCCTGAAATTCCTAAGGTGCTTTTACATAACTCGTACGTGAGTGTGGAATTTCAAAATCATGAATCGCCGAAACTTTTATTTCGAAAAATTCATCACTCGCCGTGTTCCTTTAACACACACACACACACACACTGGTAAAGAACCTACATACTCAAAATAAACACCAAACATAAAGCCAAGAGAAAACCTGGACTAGGATATGTTTGAACGACAGGATGAACAGGAAAAATCAAAGAAGATACGATTGAAAATAGTTTTAAATTAGCCACACTCCATCTTTGTTTTTGCTTATGTCAGATTAGCGTGATTGTAGAAGAAAGTTAAAAAGTTGTCGTAATCTTTCTTTACCTGCTTATCGTACGGAAAATCAAACTTGTGTTGACCCAAATCGAGATTGGGAACACAGGTCAGAAACATGCAAACTGGATCACTCAGCTTTTTCCGTCAAGTCCAGAAAAAAAACTCGGATGAAATCCGTCGCCATTGAATAATATATTCTGAACTATTCTGATCGTTAACATCAAACAACGTGGCGGAGAAGAAGACAAAGTCATAATTAAGCAATTTCGGCCTTTGCTGTCGTAACATATTTGTTGCACTCCGCCAGAGCATGCATATATATATATATATATATATATATATATATAGAGAGAGAGAGAGAGAGAGAGAGAGAGAGAGAGGGAGAGAGAGAGACAGAGAGGGAGAGGGAGGAGGGAGAGGGAGAGAGATTTTTGATACACACATTTGTTTGCTCCTGTTTTATGATCAGTCTGTGGAATCACTAAGAATTTTGTACAGATATAGTCTAGTGGAAAAATTTACTAAACTGTTCATTGGAATTACAAAGTGCTCACTGACTTCTTGGAGTAAACACTCATTTTGGATTATTTAAAACTCCTTCAAAGATATACTAAATTGTGTCATTATGGTACATCAACACGCTCAAGCATATTTGTGCATTAAAACATTCAAGACTATAGCTACATCAGTTCGTTCATGACAATTAGTATATCAACACATTCAAGAGTATTGGTACATCAACACATTAAATAGTATTGGCATTCATTTTCGAAAATTCCTTACGTTTGGAATTTTGATAGGACATTTAAGATCTTTGGGGATTTAACAAAGAAAGCTGGAAGTGGCTTTGAATTTCAACTTTGTGTTTTGGGAAAACATATTTGCTGACTTTACTGAACTTGCTGGTTTTGCTCTTTTCCGATACATAGATTCGGGTCTAAAGTCGTAACAATTTAAGTAAACATGTAACTACTTTAAATATATGATGTTGAAATTTTTCATTTAATTTTAACTGCTATCAAAGGGTAACGACAAAAATTATGTTCACAAGTAATGCTCACATTTTCTTCTATCCAAAATCATTCTCCAAACGTTTGCAAATATTATCCACAAAAACAAATTGTATAAATTAAAATTAGGTTCCAATGCATGACAGTATGCGTAGAAATATGTATTGCACCTTAACTGAGGCAATTTACTGCATGACAGCGTGTGTAGAAAACTTTATTTTCTCCTTTAACTGTAGCAATTCATTTCATGACAGCGTGTGTAGAAAGCTTTATTTTCTCCTTTAACCGTAGCAATTCATTGCATGACAGCGTGTGTAGAAAGTTTCTTGTCCTTTAACCGTAGCAATTCATTGCATGACAGCGTGTGTAGAAAGCTTTTTTTTGTCCCTTAACCGTAGCAATTCATTTCATGACAGCTTGTGTAGAAAGCTTTTGTTTCTCCTTTAACCGTAGCAATTCATTGCATGACAGCGTGTGTAGAAAGCTTTATTTTCTCCTTTAACCGTAGCAATTCATTGCATGACAGCGTGTGTAGAAAGTTTCTTGTTCTTTAACCGTAGCAATTCATTGCATGACAGCGTGTGTAGAAAGCTTTTTTTTGTCCCTTAACAGTAGCAATTCATTGCATGACAGCTTGTGTAGAAAGCTTTATTTTCTCCTTTAACCGTAGCAATTCATTGCATGACAGCGTGTGTAGAAAGCTTTTTGTCCATTAACCGTAGAAATTCACTGCATGACATCGTGTGTAGAAAGCTTCATTTTCTCCTTTAACCGTAGCAATTCATTGCATGACTGCGTCTGTAGAAAGCTTTTTCTTTTGTCCCTTAACCGTAGCAATTCATTGCATGACAGCTTGTGTAGAAAGCTTTATTTTCTCCTTTAACCGTAGCAATTCATTCATGACAGCTTGTGTAGAAAGCTTTTTCTCATTTAACCGTAGCAATTCATTGATGACAGCTTGTGTAGAAAGCTTATTTTCTCCTTTAACCGTAGCAATTCATTGCATGACAGCTTGTGTAGAAAGCTTTATTCTCTCCTTTAACCGTAGCAATTCACTGCATGACAGCGTGTGTAGAAAGGTTTATTTTGTCCCTTAACCGTAGCAATTCATTGCATGACAGCGTGTGTAGAAAGCTTTTTGTCCATTAACCGTAGCAATTAACTGCATGACAGCTTGTGTAGAAAGCTTTTTCTCATTTAACCGTAGCAACTCACTGCATGACAGCGTGTGTAGAAAGCTTTTATTGTCCATTAACCGTAGCAATTCACTGCATGACAGCGTGTGTAGAAAGCTTTTTGTCTATTAACCGTAGAAATTCACTGCATGACAGCTTCTGTAGAAAGGTTTATTTTGTCCCTTAACCGTAGCAATTCATTGCATGACAGCGTGTGTAGAAAGTTTCTTGTCCTTTAACCGCAGCAATTCACTGCATGACATCGTGTGTAGAAAGCTTTTTGTCCATTAACCGTAGCAATTCACTACATGACAGCGTGTGTAGAAAGCTTTATTTTCTCCTTTAACCGAAGCAATTCACTGCATGGCATTATGATTACAAAATTTTGTTGTCCCTTAACCGAGGCAATGCACTTCATGACAGTGTGTGCAAAGCTTTGTTGTCCATTAACCCAAATCATTTACTGCATGGCAGTTTGTACAAAGCTTTGATGTCCCTTAACCGAGGCAATTTACTTCATGATAGTGTGTGTACAAAGCTTTGTTGTCCCTTAACAAAAGAAATTCGCTGTATTGCAGAGTATGTACAAAGCCGAATTGACCTAAACCAGTTCACTTAATGCCAGGGTATTTAAAAAGCTTGGTTTTCTCTTAACCGAAGTAATTCACCGAAAGGTAGGGTACGTACAAAGCCTTATTGACTTTAACCAATGCAATACACTGCATGGCTGTTTTACTGTCCTTTAACCGAAGTAATTCACTGCATGGCATTTTGTATAAAGCTTTGTTGCCTCTTAACGAAAGTAATTCACTGCATGGCAATTTGTGTGCAAAGCTTTGTTGTCCCTTAAAAGAAGAAATTCACTGCATGGCTGTGTGTATAAAGCATTGTTGACCTTAACCGACGCAAGTCATTGCATGGCACTGTGTGTACAAAGCTTTGTTGACCTTAATCGAGGCAGTGTGTACACAAAGCTTTGTTGTCCAATAACCGAGGCAATTCACTGCATTGCAGTGTGTGTACAAAGCTTTGTTGACCATTGATCTAAGTAATTCACTGCATGTCATTGTGTTTACAAAGCTTAGTTGTCCCTTATCTGGAGCAATTCATTGCATGGCAGTGTGTGTACAAGGCTTGTTTGTCACTTAACCGAGGCAATTCGCTGCATGTCAGTGTGTGTACAAATCTGTATTGACCTTAAACGAGGCAGTTCACCGCATGGCTGTGTGTTTACAAAGCTTGTTTGTCCCTTAACCGAGGCAATTCACTGCATGGCAGTGTGTGTACAAAGCTTGTTTGTCCGTTAACCGAGGCAATTCACTGCATGGCAGTGTGTGTACAAAGCTTTATTGACCTTAAACGAGGCAATTCATTGCATGGATGTGTGTGTACAAAGCTTGTTTGTCCCTTAACCGAGGAAATTCGCTGCATGTCAATGTGTGTACAAAGCTTTATTGACCTTAAACGAGGCAATTCACTGAATGGCAGTGTGTGTACAAAGCTTTGTTGACCTTAACCGATGCAAAGCAATGCAGTGCAATGGATTTATAGTCCGATTATATCATGTCAAGTACATGGATTTATAGTCCGATTATAACCTGTAAAGTAAATGGATTTATAGTCCGATTATATCATGTCAAGTACATGGATTTATAGTCCGATTATAAGCTGCCAAGTACATGGATTTATAGTCCGATTATATCATGTCAAGTACATGGATTTATAGTCCGATTATATCATGTAAAGTACATGGATTTATAGTCCGATTATATCCTGTCAAGTACATGGATTTATAGTCCAATTATATCCTGTAAAGTACATGGATTTATAGTCCGATTATAACCTGTAAAGTACATGGATTTATAGTCCGATTATATCCTGTCATGTACATGGATTTATAGTCCGATTATATCATGTCAAGTACATGGATTTATAGTCCGATTATATCCTGCCAAGTACATGGATTTATAGTGCGATTATATCATGTCAAGGACATGGATTTATAGTGCGATTATAACCTGCAAAGTACACGGATTTATAGTCCGATTACATTATGTCAAGTACATGGATTTATAGTCCGATTATAACCTGTAAAGTACATGGATTTATAGTCCGATTATATCCTGTCAAGTACATGGATTTGTAGTCCGATTATATCATGTCAAGTACATGCATTTATAGTCCAATTATATCATGTCAAGTACATGGATTTATAGTCCGATTATATCATGTCAAGTACATGGATTTATAGTCCGATTATATCCTGTCAAGTACATGGATTTATAGTCCGATTATATCATGTCAAGTACATGGATATATAGTCCAATTATATCCTGTCAAGTACATGGATTTATAGTCCAATTATATCCTGTCAAGTATATGGATTTATAGTCCGATTATATCATGTCAAGTACATAGATTTATAGTGCGATTATATCATGTCAGGTACATGGATTTATAGTCCGATTATATGTCAAGTACATAGATTTATAGTCCAATTATATCCTGTCAAGTACATGTATTTATAGTCCGATTATATCCTGTCAACTACATAGATTTATAGTCCGATTATATCCTGTCAACTACATGAATTTATAGTCCGATTATATCCTGTCAAGTACATGGATTTATAGTCCGATTATATCCTGTCAAGTACAAGGATTTATAGTCCGATTATATCCTGTCAAGTACATGGATTTATAGTCCGATTATATCCTGTCAAGTACATGGATTTATAGTCCGATTATATCCTGTGAAGTACATGGATTTATAGTCCGATTATATCCTGTCAAGTACATGGATTTATAGTCCGATTATATCATGTCAAGTACATGGATGTTGCCATAATATGAAGATGGGTTGGGACTGGATTAGTGAAGACACCCAAAGCAACTGCGTTAATAAGATGTTTGTTTCTAACGCAAATCAGATACCATTATAAACAAAAAAGACAAGGAAAATTATAAAGTTCTAACATGGAACAATCAACAACAAGTAACTCAACGATAAAACTGAAACATGAATTTAACGAATGGAATTTCAAACAAACGTGAATTAAGTCCTATCACCGATCAACAAAATAAAAGTATATGATCTACACACCAATATAAACAAGGTCTTATTAAACACCAAGGGATATAGGGATATGTATAAATGTATGAATTTATCGCTTATATAACGATATTGAAATGGGAAAGCGTGTAATTATGAATTTATCGTTCATATAACGATATTGAAATGGGAATGAATGTAAATTTGCTCAGATAACAAGAGTGAAGATAACATGGAACACATAATATATATAATTATCGTGGCGCCCATTTGACGTCCAAGATGCATCTCCTGTTCCACTCGCTCTAGTCCATGGTCAGAGAGGCGCCCGCGCATGGTCTGCCCCTCTCAGTCCGTTGAAGGATCCCTCGAGAGCCCTCACATTCAACACAGACCCGATGGTCGCGAAGCCTTGGTCACTCGCATCGAGAACACCAGTTCACTCTTCCGAACCAACGTCATCAGACACAGCGTACAAGTCACAAGAAACCGTACAGAGTTCTGTGACTCCTCATCAAACCATGTATAAGGCAGCTAAAATTATAACGACTAAACCGTGTAGCTCATATGAAACGGTTAAGTGCTTCGGCATTGATATATGCTGCGCATGCGCGCACATGAATTCGTTACCCATTACATTAATCGTTTAATGTATGCAGCGTATAATTAAATTCAATTCGTCTGTTCAGTTACAACAAACAGCTAACTCGAACCAGACTATAGTATTTCTAATATGGCGATGTATAACCTAGGTATTGACTCTCTGTAGAATTTAGAATAAACTTCTAAAACATCTAAAGTGTGAAAACATTCTGTGATATAAAACGAATAGCAATAAATAGTTTCATTACCTCTACAGCTGGAGATTTGATCCCCTAAAGAGGTAAGCTTCCTGACAAGACTCGTCGTAATGAAATTCGTTTATAGAGAATTTGCTCTCTATGTATACTAGCTGTGACACATATGCGCAGCTAGGTACTTAAGTTTTCGCTGCAGGCAATTTGCACATGCAGCATGGGTTGAGTTTCGCTCAATATTTCGAAATAACTAGAGCCAAAAAATTATGCCATCCTCGGCTGACGCTGTACGCGGCAACGAACCCGAGTACATTTTGATCACATATGCATATTGATATAACTCAGATACAATTCCGTGAGAGATGTATAGTCCTATTATATCCTGTCCAATACATGGATTTATAGTCCGATTATATCCTGTGAAGAAGTACATGGAAGAATAGTCTGATTATTTCTTGTCAAGTACATGGATATATAGTCCAATTATATCATGGCAAGTACATGGATATATAGTCCAATTATATCATGGCAAGTACATGGATATATAGTCCAATTATATCATGGCAAGTACATGGATGTATAATCCAATTATATCATGTCAAGTACATGGATATATAGTCCAATTATATCATGGCAAGTACATGTATGTATAGTCCGATTATATCCTGTGAAGTACAAGGATGTATAATCCAATTATATCATGTCAAGTACATGGATGTATAGTCCGATTAGATCCTGTCCAATACAGAGATTTATAGTCTGTTTATATCCTGTCAAGTTCATGGAAACATAGGCCGATTATATCCTGTCAAGCACATGCATTTACAGTTTGATTATATCCTGTGAAGAAGTACATGGAGGTATAGTCCGATAATATCTTGTCAAATACATGGATTTATTCTGATTATATCCTGTCAACTACACGGATATATAATCCGATTATATCCTGTAAAATACATGGATTTATAGTTCGATTATATCCTGTCCAGTTTATGGAAGTATAGTCCAATTATATCCTGTCAAGTACATGGATTTATAGTCCGATTATATCCTATGAAGAAGTACATGGAAGCGTAGTCCGATTATATCCTGTCCAGTACATGGAAGTATAGTGTGAGTATATCCTGTCAAGTACATGGATTTATAGTCCGATAATATCCTGTCATAATCCGATTATATCCTGTCAAGTATATTGAATTATAGTCATTTTATATCTTGTGAAGAAGTACATAGAAGTATAGTCCTATTATACCCTGCCAAGTATATGGATTTGTAGTCCTTTTATATCCTGTGAAGAAGTACATGTATGTATAGTCCGATTATATCTTGTCAATAACGTTTGATTATAGTCAGATTATATCCTGTCAAGTACATGGATTTATGGTCGGATTATATCCTGTCCAGTATATGGATTTATAATCCGATTATATGTTATCAAGTACATGGATTTATAGTCCGATTATATCCCGTCAAGTACATGGATTTATAGTCCGATTATATCCCGTCAAGTACATGGATTTATAGTCCGAATATATCCTGTCAAGTACATAGATGTATAGTCCGATTATATCCTGTCCAGTACATGGATTTATAGTCCGATTATATCCTGTCAAGTACAAGGATTTATAGTCCGATTATATCCTGTCCAGTACATGGAAGTATAGTCCGATTATATCCTATCAAGTACATGGATTTATAGTCCTATTATATACTGTGACGAAGTAAATGGAAGTATAGTCCGATTATATCCTGTCGAGTACATGGATTTATAGTTCGATTATATCCTGTCCAGTTTATGGAAGTATAGTCCAATTATATCCTGTCAAGTACATGGATTTATAGTCCGATTATATCCTATGAAGAAGTACATGGAAGCGTAGTCCGATTATATCCTGTCCAGTACATGGAAGTATAGTGTGAGTATATCCTGTCAAGTACATGGATTTATAGTCCGATAATATCCTGTCATAATCCGATTATATCCTGTCAAGTATATTGAATTATAGTCATTTTATATCTTGTGAAGAAGTACATAGAAGTATAGTCCTATTATACCCTGTCAAGTATATGGATTTGTAGTCCTTTTATATCCTGTGAAGAAGTACATGTATGTATAGTCCGATTATATCTTGTCAATAACGTTTGTTTATAGTCAGATTATATCCTGTCAAGTACATGGATTTATGGTCGGATTATATCCTGTCCAGTATATGGATTTATAATCCGATTATATGTTATCAAGTACATGGATTTATAGTCCGATTATATCCCGTCAAGTACATGGATTTATAGTCCGAATATATCCTGTCAAGTACATAGATGTATAGTCCGATTATATCCTGTCCAGTACATGGATTTATAGTCCGATTATATCCTGTCAAGTACAAGGATTTATAGTCCGATTATATCCTGTCCAGTACATGGAAGTATAGTCCGATTATATCCTATCAAGTACATGGAGCAGCAGAGGGGGCGAATCCGACATTTTGTCCAATCGTTATTTTGCTTAATTATTACTTCTGCACTCAGCGGATCCGGTGTAGTCAGCGCTGGTAAAAAAAAACGACGACGTCGTTGGGGGATCGTCGCGTCGTCATTTGGTTTAATTAATACCTTCTGCGCGTCGATCCCCAGCGTCGTCAGCGTCCGGTAAGCACATCGACGACCGCGTCGATGTCATCGCCCCCTCTGCTGCTTACAATGAGGGTCTTTATGATCTTACAAACAGAGTGATCACTAACTCCTCCTCCTGTAGATCAATTAGGTTATTTGACTGATCGGTGAGTTTAAAATTAATTCTCGTTAAAAACCGATCATGGCATCGCATATAGACCGGATTAATCGGACTCTCAACGATTAAAAATCCCGGAGGGGCTGTTGGTGAAAATGAATAAAGGATATATCCCTGTTGAGCTTGATTTGATTGCTTGGTATCCACCTGGTAACTCCCTTCGATAACATCACACACTAGATTGATTGCTATCACCGATGCAATATTTACGTTGTATGGAGCAATATGCCTACCATCATCTCCGTTATCGTGTCTGAGGATATGAGTTGATGAACTGATAAAATCATTAAGAGACTTTCTTAGTTCTGGCGCGTTGTATCCTGGAAACTTGAAATCGGGTAAATCGGCTTCTGTGATATTATACTCGGTTAGGAATTTTTGTTTATTATCATCGCTGCTATCGGATATTACTTTAACGATTCGTTCATTGATATATTCCATGTCTGATATAAGTTGATTTAACACCTCAACGTGTTTTTGTGCTTTTGTCTCTCGTAGCTGTTCTAGTTGTAATTGGTAATAATGATTAATTTCGGCAAACATATCAGTGATATTCTTTAAACTAATTACGAATGTGGTGTGCAATTCAGGAGTTTCCCCATGCTGAAAATACCATTGTATGTTATTCCTGTCTTGAAATGCAAATATACTGGGTAATAACGCGTTTTTCATATTATACAATTTATTTTGATAATTGTGATTAATATCATGATACGATTGCTTGTCCGCGGGGGTTTTATGAGGTGGATTCTTAGGCCATCCTAGTATGGTTCTTATTGAACTGTTATAAATATCAACCATATACCCCGGTGTGCTTATTTCAATCGTCGACGATAACGTCGGTTCATGAACCGTAATAGCGATTTTTGATTCTTTTCCTGTGATCGATTTTATCCTGCGTTGAAATTCTTTATTGATTTGTTCTATTTGGTATGACCCAGTTGGTATTGTAACCTCCTCCCAGTCTGGGGTCCCATCGGGTTTATTTGTCCGTGCAAAAACCAGCGAGTTATTAGGTTGTTGTCCGTTAAATGCGTCCGCTCGAATATTAGGCCAACTGTGATATACTCGCAATTTTGCCAGCGCTATTTCCTTTACTGGAACCGGCGATGGGAAGTTCACACTGAATTCTGGCTTCGTTGACGTTATCGATATCATATTTGTTTGTACCGGAGTGGTATTCTCCGCGATCCGCTGAAGTAATTGAGACCCTTCGGGGTTCAGCGACATTATTATTATTTGTTGTCTTTAGTGTTTAATATTAATAACCAGAGCCCATTGAGGTGGTTCCGGCTTCCAGTTGAAAATCCTCGATTTTTGACATCGCGGAGCTATACAACTGGACCATCGTGGAGAATTCAACATCGGATACGAACAAATTATCAATCGATAACGAGATCAACCCGGATAATTTCGAGTACGCGTCGGATACTATTTGATGTTTTACTGTGTACTCATCGAGTTTTTTCTGAAAACACGATGATATCTTCCTAGTGATTGCGTTGGCGACTCCAGCAATTGTTGTCATCGCGGAGACAGCGATTGGAACAGCGATCGGGGCTATCGTGGTTACCGTGGATAAAATAACACCGGCGCCAGCTACTATGCCCGACACCGAGTACACGACCGCGTCGATGGCGGTTATTTTACGACGGTATTTTTTTATTTTTGCACGGTATTGTTCGGAAAGCGTTTTCAAGTTCGCGGAAAATTCTTTTGCGGTATCGAATCGATATTGATGTGACGTCGGTGATACCTCTGATTCAATTTCCTTGGTGGTCATTTTTATTTTAAAAGAGCTAGTGTTTTTAATTACTTAGATTCGCTACAAATTCCACATACCATGTAATGTTTGCCACGGCTAGATTTCTATCAACGGCATAAATTGTAAACAGTTCAGTTGCGTTCTTGTCTATAATTGTTGATATTGTATTGTTAAACCCGGATGAACTCGACGATAATATATTAAACTGCATCATTGAAATCAGTGTCAATCGATAAATGCCCTTAACAGTTGCGGTGATATTTACTGTATTCTGTGTAGGAGTCCAATCGAATGATCCATGCCGAATTGTGTATACTGTGTTGATGATGTTCTCATGAGGGATTTTTATTTTTTCGAGTTGCTCTGCCATTGTCGGTAGTCCGTCTTTAATCGCTTCAACATCAGTTCTGATTATTCCTACTTCCTGCCAATGCGCGTCTATATTATTCTTGTTCGCTGCAACATTAGTTTTGATTGTTTCTATTTCCTGTGTATTCTCGGTCATACTTTTTTTGTTTGCTGCAACATCAAGTTTGATTGTTCCTATTTCATATGTATGCACGTCTATACTTTTTTTGTTCGCTGCAACATCAGTTTTGATTAATCCTATTCCCCGCCAATACGCGTCTACATTTTTTTTGTTCGCTTCGACATCAGTTTTGATTGTTCCTATTTCCTGTGTATGCGCGTCTACATTTTTTTTGTTCTCTTCAATATCAGTTTTGATTATTCCTATTTCCTGTGTATGCGCGTTTATATTATTTATGATCGTTGCAACATCAGTTTTGATTGTTTCTATTTTCCGTCCATGCGAGTCTACATTATTTATGATCGTTGCAACATTAGCGCCGATTATTTCTATTTCCCGTTCATGCACGTCTACACTTTTTTTGTTTGTTGCAACATCAGTTTTGATTGTTTTTATTTCCTGTCCATACGCAGTGATATCATTTATAGTTATTGTAATCTCATCCGGCTTGGTATTTTTTTTACCAAAGAATTTATCAAAGTTGTCATCGATCCTGTTAACATTTTTTCGTAACGAGGTAAATTGACCCTGCAGCGTTATAAGATCCAAAATAGCATTTGTTATTGTTTCAAAATCTGGGTCGCCTAACGTCATGGGTCTCCGAAAAAATCTTTCGACAATGTCTCGCATTTCGCCGATGTGCGTTATCATCGCCTCGAACCGTTTTTCATGCAAGTTAATTTCACCACGTAAATCCTTTAACGAATCCGACATGGTTATATAATTGTTGTCAAGTGTACTTATTTTTCCATTTATCGTCAAGATGGATTTACCCGGTTTGAGTCGTCCGTCGCTGGTATACAACGCGATAGTGTCTTCGGCGGCATCACGCTGTCGTAATAAAACGTCATTCAGTGACACATTACCGGATTTCAATTTACCCTGGCGGTCTTGAAATACAACTATTTCGCCCGGGTCAACACTGGTTAAATTCAACGTATCAGCGATTTCATCCTCAATTAGTTTTTTTATGTCGGCGACGGCCGTTTCCGTGGATTCTTTCAGCGCCGAAACCGGTCGTCCCCAAATACACTGGACAACAAATTTTTACAAAAGTCATGTTACTGAAATAAAATTAGTCAATTCTTATCAATTTTTATGTGCTGAACACGAATATGACAGTCATATTGCAAAATTGGCTCTAGTTTTTTTGTAATCTGCAAGAAATTAATGTTTACATAACGAAATGCATTCCAATAGTAAAAGGTCAACTGTAATAGCCTACCTATAAAAAATCAAGTCATTGACTACATCTTAGATTTCTTCGCCTGTCTCTTGTACAGCTGTTCGGGAGCATCTCTGAGGAGTGTCCAGCAGTAGTCAGCCAGCATTGTAGTGGACCATTTTCCCTGGTATCTTTGTTCCATTGTTGCGATATCTTGATGAAAACGTTCGCCGTGTTCATCACTAACAATACCACAGTTGCTAGGAAAGAAATCCAAATGGGAATGAAGGAAGTGAATCTTTAGAGACATATTGCAGCCAAGTTTCTTATACTTCATCAACATGTCTTCTACTAGTTCCTTATAGTTTTCTGCCCTAACATTTCCGAGGAAGTTTGTAGAAACTAGGCGAAAAGCATTCCATGCTTGTTTCGCGTCACCTTCCAGCAAGTTGTTGAACCGGTCATCTTTGAAAAGCTCTCGAATCTGAGGACCCACAAAAACTCCCTCTTTAATCTTTCCTTCACTGAGTCGAGGGAATTTTTCATGCAGGTATCGGAATGCTGGCAAAGTCCGGTCAATGGCTTTCACGAAGTTCTTCATCAAACCTAGTTTGATGTGAAGGGGTGGTAGCAAGATTTTCTGAGCCTCAACCAGAGCTGGGTGTTGGATATTCTTCTCTCCAATGGCTACATTCTGCCTGTGAGTCCATTCCTTCCTCATGTAGTGCATTTCCCTTGCTCGGCTATCCCACTCGCATAAGAAACACATGTATTTTGTATATCCTTGCTGCAGTCCCATTAAAAGGGCAACTACCTTCAAATCACCACAGAGGTGCCAGCTGTACTTGTTATACTCAATGGAATTCAGTAGCTGCCTTAAGTTATCGTATGTCTCTTTCATCTGGACAGCATACGCTACTGGAATAGATGGAAGAATGTTTCCATTGTGCAAAAGCACAGCCTTGAGACTCAGTTTCGAAGAGTCCACAAATAGTCTCCATTCTTGTGGGTCATGAGTGATTTTTAAAGCATTCATGAGGCCCTCAATATCGGAACAGAATATCAGATTACTTTCCTTTCTGAAGAAAGGCTCCAATTGCTGGTGGCGCTTTCGATATGCAGTAATTGTGACATCTTCTTCTAGAAGATTCCATTGTTGGAGTCTTGATCCTAGCAATTCTGCCTTGTTCTTTGATAAGTCCAAATCACGAATCAGGTCATTTAGTTCTTCCTGTGTTATTCTGTGTGGGGTTGATGATGCACCACAGTGAAAATCTGGATCACTGCATGCTGATGGACCAGGAGAAGAACAGGTCGACTCACCTTTGTCTTCGTCAGATGAATCAAGAGAATATTCTGCTGGAGGTTCTGGAATAGGAAGTCCCTCACCATGTGGAACTGGTCTCAATGCAGACGGAATGTTTGGGTAGACTATTCTCGACTTCTTTCGCTTCGTTATTCCGCCGGAAAGAGGAGGAACCAAGCAGAAGTAACAGTCATTTAGGTGGTTGCTTGGCTCTCTCCACACCATTGGGACTGCAAACGGCATTGATGACCTTTTGCAATTCAACCACTGTGAAAGCTGTGTTGTACATGTAGCACAGCATATATGCGGAGCCCAAGGCTTGTCTTGGTCACCAACCTTGCATCCGAAGTAAAGATGATATGCCTTCTTCACTTGAGAATTGATACTTTTCTTCTGGTTGGCAAATGTCACTTCCCCACAAATATAGCAAAAATTGTTCGCGGTATTAACACACTTTCGAGGCATTACTGTTCTTTATTGTACGTAAATGGATAAAATAATAAGTTTTATGTAACAGTAGCTTGAACTGTCTCGCACAACGTCTAAAATATTTTAAATGCTGAACCTATCTGATTGGGCTTTATATAGTACACTGATTACGTCAGCTTCAGCAGCCGCCTGGCATTAGTATAATAGGCCTACACATGTATAGCACACTGCTGACGTCAACTTACTTCAGCAGCCGCATGGCATTAGTATTGCATTGCATCAGAAAATGATGCAATCAACTGTGGATGATGTGAGCATGATGGTATTATGCAATGTTACATCATTATTCCGGATGTTGCTGCAGTCCTACTGGAGAAATTTACACAGTGAAACATAGAAAATGAGGTATATGAATATCTTCAAAACGAGAGCCAATACAAATTTTTCACGGTTATATTCGTGTTCGGCACACCAAAATACTACAGATTAGGGCCTTTTCAAGTCAGTAATGATTTCACTGTTGACCAGTGATATCAATCATCGTTATTGTAAAAAAAACCAGCGTTTCTAATTAACCCGCCGGGTCTCTACGACCCCACTAGTATATTCGTTTACAACCACATGAGGCGGTTTCCGCGATGATGAAATCGCCGCAAGTACGTTCAATACCTCGCGGCCACATATCGGTGGGTCACTTAATCGCTGTGTTGGCAGCGTGGAATAAAAAACCCGGGCTGAACACGCCCGGGCTGAACACGCCCGGATATACCGCATGAACTCTTTCGGCGGGGCTAACCCGTATCAATCAAAATAGACGATCGCACGCGGATCAATCGCGTATGCAACCCAATGAGTTCCCGCTCCGGAGGACCCATCGAGGTTAATTATGCCGGTTTCAATATTCCTTGGTGCCGCCGGTAATTGATCCCTCATAAAAACACCTCTGAAGTTTTTTATCGCTAACGCGTTTGCGGCGTCTATTAAATCAAAATTAGACATTGGAGTCATAGACTCCCGAGTCAATAAACGGTTCCTGGTAGTCTCAGACCCTTTCCCGAGTACCATGAATACGGGGTCCCCGGTAGTCTTAGACCCTTTCCGGCCACGGGTCGTTTTTTTTTTGTAGCCTTTCCCGGTTGCCTTCTTCAATGCCATTCCCGCCGCGGTACCAACGGCCCCCAACGCCGCCGCCTTAGCCACTGCTGGTGCGGCCGCGGCAATCAACGCTGGAATCGCAGCTAACAGCGGAAATATCCCACCGGTCTTTTCCATGTTTTTAATTGCTGCGGCTGAAAAATCTATTTGAACACCCTTTTTATTCTTCATCGCATTATTGAAATGTTTTATTTGACGCGCCGTCAACGATATCTTATGATTACCACCCGCCATCTGCGACGGTTTCAGCGTTATTGTGGTCCCGCATTGTTTAGCCGACTTTGATCGTAATTTCTTGACTTGACCATCAGTCAACTCTACACTGACGACACTATACGACATTTTATTGTAAACGCGTTTGTGTTTTCAATTACATGTTTTCTACTGGTGCATCAATGATTCTCATTCGTCCACCAACGCCTTCCAACAGCATTGATTTATCGCTGAGAATGACAGCAACCGCTCTATAATTAACACCAGCCGGGGCTATACGAGCTCGGAAGTGTATATCAACGACGGATTGTCTCGTTAAATCAAGATGTTCCAACGAAAAGTAATAAATCGGATACAGGTTTTTAAAATCAAGTTGTGATATTTGCAAACCAGTGTCGACGTTTTGATCACGACCCATATATGACAGCAATCGATGATACACACGTGCGACATGGTTGTCACCGTAATTAAGCTGTATATCCTCGGATGGTTCCTGTTGTCCGTTTATTCTCAGCGAAACCTCCATGACTCCTAATCGATCAAATATCATATGGCTGCGTTCTTGATTACCCAATCGTTCCCTATTCTGTAGCGCTATGAATATATGACGCGGGGCTGAAACACCCTGTTTTGATGCTAGGTGCCATGTAAACGTATCGGCGACGTTATCCTCTTTAGCATCAGTTGTTACCGTTAGCCAACTCAACAGCGATTTCCCTCCCTGTTCCATAAATGCTAACAATCGTGCTTCCGTGGTAACTGATGGAGTCAGCACCGGCATCCACAATGCCATTTTAGTTAAAATGACTTTACCGGCAGCGACGCCAGCAGCATGCCATATTGCATTGTTATCATCGCCCCTTCGCGTCAGCGCGATTGTATGCTTAGCCCCATAGACAACTTTTCTAACATTTCTGCAGAATCCAAATATGTGATGGAGTGGAATCGCGCATGAAAACTTTCGGCGTGGTCCTTGCAACATTCCTATTCGTGTTGCAAACCCTAGATTAAAATTATCGTTAGTACTTTTTATGATATTGAACTCAGCACCCGGTCTTGTTCTGCGGTCTGGGTTGGCTGCTTCATCCTGGTCAGCTGCGGTATTTCGTGGTGTCAGCACGTTGATGTACTGAATGTGATCAGCATTATCGGTGGAGTCCTTTGCGAACATCATAGATGGGCCCGCCGATCTTGTATAATCATCCGAGTATCTCGCTAACCCAATTATCGTCGTTGCAACATCAACCTCGCGTTCTATTGATTCAATTTCTCGCCCGTCAATAAGATATCTGGCGCTCTCAAATAACGCCATGATACCGTTGTTGACGAAGCCAACTCGAACACGATGGTCATCTGCGTATGGTGCATTATCGGCGGCATTTGTCACGAGTTCTCCCTCGATTTCGATAAACGCTTCACACGGCAGAAAGTATTTACTGGTATCTTGGACTTGAAGTTCAATTCGCGATCGTAGGTCGGGTTGCGCTGCATAATAAGAATAATATTGATAATCACGGACAGAATCATCCCTGCGTACTGGGGCGTCCATATCAAACGCGGGATCAGCGGTACGCGCAAACATTCTATTATTTATCATGTTGATGTTTTCAATTGCGATTTTTTCGTCGTAAATTCTTTGAATTTAAACCACTCCCCGCTATCGCGTTCATGAGCGCGTTGGTTGCCGCATCGGCGGATGGCGAAGTCGCCAACGACGGAGTCGTCGCCAACGACTGAGTCGTCGCCAACGACTCTAATTTTTCTTCCACGGCGTTATTTATTACTTTACTGACATTTGCAGGCATCACTGTCGTTGATGGCATTACCGGTGGTTTCTGTTTTTTTCTCCTGGATTTTACCAATGACATTAGTTTGTCTCGTGCGGCTGAAAACGCCCTTCCGGCAACATCTCCAATGGCACTAATACCCTTATCACGAATAACATCAATAGCCTTCATTCCTAATTGTTTGGCTAACGGCGCTACTTTTGGAGCCATTCTTGTAAATAACCCCGCAATGGTGCTACCGAGACCATCTCCGTACCACGCGCGGTAAATAGGCAATCGCGAGTTTACCACGTAGACGAGTACTGGTTTATCATGGTTGTAGTGTATGATCATCCTTATTAAAAACACCAGTTTTCCAATTAATCATCCACGAGTTCGTCTATGAGCGTTCGATATGCATTAATGTCCATAATACCGCCTGCAAATAACCGCTTGCAAATATCAGCGGCCTCATTGATTATTTCCGTAGAGTTATTTCCGGCTCGTTTTCCTCCGATTAGTACCTCTAGCCGTGATATATCACTGAGAACACTATTAGGGCAGGTAACGCCGTAGGATTCTTTACCAACAGGGTATCCTTTTCCTTTTTTTGGTGTTATACTCTTAACTTCCTTGTGGAATGCGTCGTAATCGGATTTACTATGATGTGGTAATGCATCTTTATGTTTACTTGCTAAATACACTATTCTTGCCCAGTCCTTTAACGACTTTATATTTTTCTCGTAACCGCTATTGATATGCTTCTTATCTCGTATGCTCTTAGCAAAATTGTTGGCAGTAAAATTAATTAATTCTTCCCTGTTGCTGAAGCCTCTAATTTGATCTATTGTGCTCTTTTTGAGTACAATACGGGGTATATTCCCCTCTTTTTCTTCTGGTATTTCTTCTTCTGGTATTTCTTCTTCCGGTATTTCTTCTTCTGGTTCTTTCGCAGTAGCGCCTAGTTCTTCTTCATCGGCCATTGTAACATAGGGTTCTTGTGGTTCTGTTATAGCGAGTGGTGGTGGCCTCCGTGTTGTAGCAGCCGCTATTTTTGCAGGGAGTGTTTCTAAAGACCTTTTTGTTTGTTTTGTCTCTGCCGCTATCTTTTCAAGCGCACCGAGAACGGGTACAGTTGCCGCCGTAACATCCTTAGTCGCTTTAGTTACCGGGGCAAATAACTGTTCACTTCCAACAGCAAAATCAGTTTGCATTTGTTGTCGCGTTTGAAGTTTCTCTCTTACTCTATCTCGTAACGGTATAAACTTTTTAAGCGCTGCTAGCCGCTCTCTGGCTAGCCGAGTAGTAAGTGATTCACCTACCATTATTGTAAATTGATCCGCAATTTTCTAATTTTCCGCCGAGTGTACCATCGGGGGCTCCACGGAGTTTTCGTCTATAATCCTTCTAATGTTTTTGATCTTACTAGAAATCTCCCGGCGTCGTTCATAAACACGTCCGAGTTTTTTTCGTATTATTTCAACGGCAGTGAATAGTCCAATGAATGCATTTGCGTCATTGTGGTACAGGTTCTCATTAATCGTATGTTGTAATCGTTTTATAAAAAAGTACTCGCGGGCCAGGGTAAAACGCCCCCGTTTCGACTGTTCGTTAATAATCTCATAATCGGATAATATTTTTTCACTGTCGAGACCATCAGATAATTCAATTCCTTGATTTTTTAATTTTGAAATCTCAGTTAATATATTATTGATGTCTTCGATATTCATTATTCTTATAAAACATCTTATTTCTAATATCAAAAATTTTAATAAAATTTAATAAAATTATTGGGGGTCATTTTTGACCCCGTTTTTTGTATGGACAGTACAATGCCGTAAATCTCCACTCGAGTGTTGTGGCAGATTACAGGCATACATGGACAGTACAATGCCGTAAATCTCCACTCGAGTGTTGTGGCAGATTACAGGCATATACATATACTTAATTAAGGACATTCACATCTTGGAACCCCAAAGCATACATCTCCGGGAGGGAGGCCTAGGGTGACAAACGTCATCGTAGACCGCCCAGAAGATATGCTTGGGGGACATCACTACATGTACTTAATTAAGGATGAAATGATTGATGGATGATGGGACGGCACAAGACAGCACAAACATAAAACGGCGGGGCGGAACTCTACGGCCAATTCAACCAATCAAAAGCAACCCAATTAAATTAACCCGGTTGCATGATTGTGAACAAAAGACAACCACACGCCCGGGTTAAGAGCGTGGGTTAGTTTTGATTAGTTGAATTGGCTTTCGAAAGCCCCAGGCTTATAACGAGTCATCTTGTATATAAAGTGACTAATACAGCGGCGTCAGTCACAAGGTGTGTGTTAATTTGAATTCCCTTGAATCGTTAAACCCTTAAATACTTATTAATGGTGTTTCACGGCATTTAAATGAAACCAAATACTCAAATAAAACATTAAAAAAAAGAATACAGCTGTTAGATAATAGCGTGTATTTCATTAGTTTTCATCGTAAAATGATTAATTAATCGCAACATTAATTGGACTTCAAGGGACATAACTCTTGTCATGCGACGCTATCACAAAACGAGTTATCTCCCTTTGATGTTATATATGAAAATCGAATTCTGTGACCCGTCTTTTTTGAGATCGCTGTTTTAGTTATATTCTCCGCAACATCTAGAACTGATTTACTACAAATATCGAAGTATTTACCAGCCGCATTCATAGAGCGAAATATTTTTTCTTCGTGCGTTATTGTATCAAATGACTTTACGGGTTTTGCCTTTCTCGTCCCTCCTGTTTTTCCAAATTTGGAATTTTGACTCGGTGTAACAGCTCTTAGATTACACAGTCTGTTATTTTGAGGACATCCATCAATGTGATCAATAACGAGACCGTCGTTGATCAGTCCGTTAAACGCTTCATACACCATCCTGTGAATAAGACAGATTTTTTTCCCAGCATTAAATCGCAAGTATCCGTGATTATTTACGGTACCAACCGGCTTCTTCAGTCTGCGGTTTCTAACAATACCGTCGCGAGATGCCTCGTAATTAACAAACACAGGGTGAGGTCTGAACTCTTGGTTCATTTGTATAATAATACTACTTGTCTAATTTATTATTTGGTTTAATTATAAACCTTGCAATGTAGTCCTGAGGAGTTTTGATGACGAAGTCTGCGGTGGGGTCAATGACGGCGTTTTTAATTCGCTTGTCATAATAGCGTTTTAGTTCCCTGTATCGCTTTCCGCCACAATTAATACACAACTGCGATTTTCCTCTTACATCGACGTGGCAAACCAAGCACGGGAGAGGACCAAGAGAGCCATTACGAACGCTTTGTAAATGATACCCGCAGAATTCACCTCTACATGATTTATTGCACGGGGTTGTCGACCCAATCATCAACCATTTGCATTTATTCATTATACTATATTCTTTCATTTAAATACTTGTTTTAATTATATGGATGAGTTCGAGAGATTAGCAGTAATTAAACCCCGGAAAAATATTAAGTTCAATCTCGATAGAGTCCTCAAGGACACACCAAAAGCATTAATAAACGATAGAACCCTGTTGAATAAAATACGCGATTGTATCAATGAATTCAAACGTGATGGTGCATCTCATAGTTGGTCAACATTTCGAATTGATGGCTTTGTTGATGCTACCATGAACGACAACCGCGCAGTAACGATAATATCACAACTTGACGGTAAAAGGTATTTCTTCAGAGTAAAATTCATTGTCCGGGTGAAATCAGGCGATTGGATCATACGTGATAAATTTGAACCAGTTCTCAGCGACAAGAAAACAGTCACTGTCAGCCGCGACTCCAAGCCGGGGTTGTTAACCGGAATTGACAGACCATACTATGAACGAGCGTATCCTGAAACAGCAGTTGTTTATGGAATATACCCGTTAAATAAGAAACCTGATATCGGAAAACTGAAACCGATGAAACAGTCAACGGGGATAAATTGTGTAGCAGAACGAATAATAGAACATTTTACAAATGCATGTCGAGGAAACAAATTGACTGATTTACGACGTAGCAAAATCAACCAGTGGGAACTAACCGTAAAAGAGTGTGGAGCGACCATCAGCGACATAGCGAGATTAGAAACGTCGTTGAGATTTCCAATAACCGTTACAACGATAACCGGTGAAGTATTATACGAATCAAAGTACAAATCAAATGGAGCCCCAATCAAAATTATTGATCATAACGAACACGCATGGACGCCCGCGATCACAATATTTCCACGGGATAGAACAGTAAAGTATATCCCGGGGGAATTTTTAGGAGAGGACGGTTTTCTCGCGGAGAGAAAACTATTTGATGCTATTGCTTGCTTGTGTAAAAATGACCCTGTATCAGTGTGGTTACTTCGCAGCGCTGAAAACGACATGGATACCTTTGATCAGTTTGTAAGACCAAACGGCGAATTATATCGCACTGAAGCATTTCACAACAGGATGAAAAAAACCGCCATGGAATTTGAAGAGCATGATGAACAACTGCTAACAAATTGTTTTACGATTCCATCGGTTGTAGCTCATGTTGCAGCAAGGAAAAATGCGTGGAGACCAACGCGCAAGGAATTTCTACCGGATGTACAATCCAGTTGTTTGGAATACTATCACGGTGGACTATGGAACACTGAATACAACCGCGACGCTATGATTTCGGTTGATATGGTTGCCTGTTATCCAGCGAGTTTTCTCGGGTATGGATCCGCCGCTGAGTATTTCAAACGATTTGGACACCCCAGACATGAAATGACTCGTGTTGCTATTAATGGACCACTGCCTGATTTTGATTTAACCGGATTCGCTCGCATAGTATCATTTGAGTTCGCGGCAGGACTTCATCGCTGTTGCTATATTTGGATCGGTAGACACATGGCTGAAAAGAAGTGGTTGCCAATAGCGCTGCTACGGTATATGATTGATTGTAGCATGCTAGTTTCGTTGATTGTCAGTGACGCGATTATATCATACCGGGCGCAGACTGAAGTCTGGTTACCAGAACCGGAGCGTCTGGATAGCATAATTGACGAGTCCAGAAAAAACATTGATGCCGACGAGGAATATATCATCGAATGGTCCAGGAGGATATTTAACCAACGAAACAGAGAGGCAAAAGATCTCGGTAGAAGAATAATTGGTAAGTTTACACAAGGTGGAAAAAACCACGACTACAAACGATATTGCTCACGGCTGATTATAGATGACGCAGAATATGATTTCGTAATCAAGGACGCAGTGGCAAAAAATAGATACGTGAACTGCAAAACAGCTTTCTTGTCCAATGGAACAAAGTTGGGTACAGTTGTTACCTACGGCGATGGAGACAGCCCCGCGTATCCGCATTTGAGGGCGTCTATGCTGGGTTATGCTTGCATAAATTTATTCTCGATGATAAATAGATTCCCCGATACCGCGGTTAGAGTAGCCGTTGATTCGTTTTATGTTGACGTAGCGTATAAGGAAAACGTAGCCGAGTTTACTAGTCTGGACGAGAGTTGGGGTACATGGAGAATTAAAAATGAAATACGACGCGATTATTCCTCGTCAGCAGATGTCACCGTTGAGAACAACTACTTACGCGGTGATAAATTGTCAGAATGGTCTAATGCACCATCGTGTTCTGATCCAATTTGTAGACACAAGACGGTTTATTTAAGCGGCTGTGGCGGGTCGGGAAAGACGACTCGGGCAATTGAATTATTTCGAACGCGGGCAAGTATAATCGTGCTTACACCGACCCATAGACTAGCGCGAGAGATAAAACAACGAAATGTTGACGCCGTTACTTATCACAGCTTTTTTCGATACAGCGGCGGTGAGTGGACTCCTGATCGAATGGGTGAAAAATTTATTCCTGAGGTTATCATCTGGGACGAAATATGTACTGTTTCGTTAGATACTTTACAAATGTTTCTTGAGTGGCTGCTGCGCGCGAATACAGCGGTGATCATGTGTGTCGACCATGGCCAACCACCACCATTTGTCGGCGAGGGTCCACATGAGTGGTTGAGCGGGTTCGTAGACTATTATGAAGAAACCGATACTGATTACCGAGCACTTGATGAACAACTGCGCGAGGTTAAAAAACTAATCAGATTACAGCCGGATAAAATTCAATGTGAAATAATTCGCGAGGTGATTCCGGAAACGCCGTTAAATGAATTCTGGGAAACATGGAGACCAAACGATTTGATTGTAGCGAGTAGAAAGATAGTCAGAGACACACTTCAGCGGAGGTTGTTTACGTTGCATAAGGAAAAGTTTCCAACGCGCCCAGTGCCGTTATGTTATAGACCCGCGGACACACGGCGGCAAAACATTGAAGTTGAAATCCCGGCCCTGACAGCGTCAGGGACAAAAAAACAAATTCTCGTGCTGAATGATATCGTGCTCGTTGATATCAGCGTCGTCGAGGACGCGCTACGTGCTGATAAATCCCCGTGGACGTTAGGATACGCGACAACAATACATTCCTCGCAGGGACTAACCATCACGGACACCATTGTTTGGATGGTTGATAATCGCATCGAATGGTCAAATCTAGTCTATCTTGCAGTATCCCGAGTACGGAGAATAAATCAGCTTCGAAGAATTGTTATTGACGAAGCCACCGACGAAGCCGGCGACAAAGTCACCATCGATGCAAGCGTCATTGATAGAAAACTCTCGGGTTACCGCCAACAGGATAAAAAAAAACAGCGGCGTTTTGATATTGATGCCGAATTAATAATCTCGCTACGACAACAACAGAATAATCACTGCGCGAGTTGCAATTGTATAATGAGTTGGCGTTATTCGGATAAAGACACTCGCCAATTTACCGTGGATAGGATCGATAACAGTCTCGGTCATGTCAAAAACAATGTGAGGTTGACCTGTCTTGAGTGCAATAGACGCAACGGCGCTAGTTAAGACCACGTGGGGGCAATTGAGTATCGTTAGGTATCACTTGTAGTTGCTCGCGTGTAAATCCGCGCTGAGGAGCAGTTGAATCCAGTCTATAGATCGGTGGTCTACCAGTTGATCGTGTTATCGTTGATATGTTATGTGTGGTAACACTCCAAATAGGATCAGTAGCTCTTTTTTTACCGCCTTCAAGCTCTCCTGGTTCATACAGATATCTGACAGTGACATCGCCGAGAATCGGCTTGGAAACGCTATCTATTTTTGATCTTCCGGGTATATACTCGTATTTAATCGCGTCGCTGGGCTTCATGTTGATTGCTCGGGTAATCTCGTTATTTAACGCTGCAATTACACCTGGCAACCTTTTAACCCATTCACGAGATCGTTTTTCTTGGATGAATTCCTTCGCGTATTGATATCCAAATAACCGTTCAGCGAGAGTCCGATTGAATCGTTCAACAATTGCCTGATCACGATGTAGCGCAGTATGACCTCGTCGTATCGCGACGCTATGATGTTTCAGCGTTGATAAAACAGCGCCGCGAAATTCACTACCAGGATCAACTTGTAATAGATTTGGCCAGCGCAGAGGGCCTCTTCGATAAATTCTTTCAAACGCAGCGGCTAATTCAGCTGCCGACTTTGTTTTTAACGGCTCCGCTTGTTTGTATCGACTCGCAACATCAACTACGGTTAGCGCGTATTTGTAACCGTTGTCATGCGGCAAAAATAGTATATCAGCCTGATGAACTTCATTAGGTACGCTGACATCAAAGCGCGAGAAGTTGATTTGTTTAGGCGGTGGTAGATAGATTTGCCATATAGCCTGTTTGGATAACCAATTAGCCGCAGTGGTCTTTGTTACCTTTGCAGCGCTTGCAAGCTTACCAATTGCGGCCTTCCCCTTCCAGTATCCTCTCGGAGAATAATAGATGGATTCCATGTTGTTATTAATTACCAGCGCCCATCATTAATTTACCTTTCATAGCCGATTTTACCAACCATGAGGCCAATTTTTCTTTGACGGATTTATCAGGAATAGCATTTAATGCGTGAATTAATTTTACATCCGCGATATGACGCTGTTGCAGATCGCTACTTTTGTAAGCAACATCATGAGCATGACACGCCTTATCGATAGCGTTTATTGGATACTCACCGGGTTTGGGCTGATTTTGATCATCGAGTCTGATATCTAATCGTGTTCCGGGGCCACAGTAGTTATATCCTGGGAGGTGCTTTTCTCCTGGATACTTTGCCCACGGTGTTCCGGGGAGTTTTGCCAATTTGGCTGCGATGTCACCTCCTCGCTTTTTTTAAAAACATCTCCGGGTCTAATAGAAATAAATCTAAATTTCTTTGTACCGCATTGTACACACTTACCAGTAAGCGCCGATCTGTTATTTCTTGTTGTAGCGGTTGTCATATCATTTGTGCCAGTACGTACTCTACACTTCACACAATATAGATCCATAATTTATGTATAGAAATATGAATATAATTGATTTTTCGGCGACTAAAACAAGAGAACCAGTTAAGCATGTTGCAGCGTTACCAAACTCGATCCGGATGATTATCATCGGACCATCTGGATCCGGCAAGACGCAATTGTTACTCAATTTAATAATGAGATGGATGAAGTGGGATAAGTTGTATTTGGTTGCTCCTAGCGTAGATGATCAACGATGCTACGAGGTGTTGAAAGATTTCAACGAGAATGCATCAGCGATCGCTAAAAAAAATGTCATCGAGTTTATTACAGATATCAATGATGCACCGGGTATTGATGATATTGATGGCGACGTTAACAATCTAGTCGTGTACGATGATGTTATGTTAGACAATCAAAAAAACCCAGCTAGGATATTTTCCAGAGGCAGGCATAAAAACACTGACGTGATATATGTCACTCAACGATACACTCAGATTCCAAAAGTAATTAGAGACAACTGTAATATTCTTGCTGTATTCAACGGCGTTGATACACACACGCTACGAAATATTTGGCAGACATGGTGCGGCGGTGACATGGACTTTAATGTTTTTCGAAACTTTTTTAGTCATGCTCAGTCGACCCCACATGGATTCGTAACGATAAATTTACATGATCCTCGGACACGATATCGTATCGGACTTGACCAAATATTCGGTTAGTTGTAAATAATTTTCATTGTAAATAACCACTTAGCAGCAGGGGGGGGCGATGACATCGACGCGGTCGTCGATGTGCTTACCGGACGCTGACGACGCTGGGGATCGACGCGCAGAAGGTATTAATTAAACCAAATGACGACGCGACGATCCCCCAACGACGTCGTCGTTTTTTTTTTTACCAGCGCTGACTACACCGGATCCGCTGAGTGCAGAAGTAATAATTAAGCAAAATAACGATTGGACAAAATGTCGGATTCGCCCCCTCTGCTGCTCATGGATTTATAGTCCTATTATATACTGTGACGAAGTAAATAGAAGTATAGTCCGATTATATCCTGTCGAGTACATGGATTTATAGTTCGATTATATCCTGTCCAGTTTATGGAAGTATAGTCCAATTATATCCTGCCGAGTACATGGATTTATAGTCCAATTATATTCTACCCAGTACATGGAAGTATAATATTCCGATTATATCCTGTCATGTACATGGATTTATAGTCCGATTATATCCCGCCAAGTACATGGATTTATAGTCCGATTATAACCTGTTAGGTATCAAACCAGTGTGTGTGCGTGTGTGTGATTTGGATTTTTAAAGTCCCTACAATGTCTCCAGTGTAGCAGTATATAGTGATGTCTAGCACTGGGGCATCATGCCGCAGACATGTAGCATGATTTTCCACCCAGTCACATTATCCTGATACCAGGCCGACCAGTCCTAACACTAGCCTATTAATGCTGAGCGCCCAGCGAGGCAGCTATTAGTACCATTTTTTAAGGCTTTGGTAAAACTCGTCCGGGGATCGAGCCCACGACCTCACGCATCCAAGACGGACTCTCTAACCACTAGGCCACCGGAGCGGTTCGTATCAAATCAGAAGATACGATATATACTTTATGACGAAAACGGATCAATGTAAACTAACATTAACTCGAGACAGAACAAATACCGTTTCGATGCGGTAGGGTGTTCAGTGTGTGTTGGATACAACTATTTTGACTTGATTCCCATCTGGGCGAAGCTACCAGGGTCAAGGAATAACTCAGTTTGCTAACTATAAATTAATTTTATCAGATTAAAACTTGTATGCAGTTAATAAAGACATTGTTCCACGAGGTAGCATAATTGTTTAATGCAGTTGCTCTATCCTTTAATATCGTTTCCATTTCACACAAAATAGTTGAACGTAAATTGGCAACAAAGAATTCATGTCCGTGAGTGTTCTCATATTTATGTCATTAAGATAATTATAATTATTCTTTATTACCAAGCAATTAGCAGTGCAGAAGGTTTAAATTGTATAATCATTATCCTGTTATGTACACTCTATCGGACAATCAACACTTTTAACAGAAATGACTCATAACCTTACTATCAAAGTCACTCGCTCGTTTCAAAGTACGTTATACATGTTGCTATCGACGACAAACACTGGGAATTATTAAGAGAATATCGAAAAGTTGACATTTTCGTATTATTAAGCAGCATTAAAACGAACTTCTGGAGGGAACAGTCAATGAATCAATACAAATTCTGGTTGGATGGTACTTATATGAGAAAAAGATTCGTTTTCTCAAGTAATCTGGGCTACAAGTGAGAAAAACCAAAACACGTTTGGTTGTATCTATAGACTACTAGTAAAATAAATTGCATAAAAATGAAAGCGTTTCCAGGGCTATTCAAAATGCTCGCGTCTTCAGGGCTAATACATTTAAAAATGAGCTCGTTTCCAGGGTTATTCATGGAGTATAATTGAAACGGACAATGTGGTGCCTTTTCAATGGTACACAGGTTATGAGTCAGACATATTCGATTCGCGAAATAAATAGCTTACTAACTTTGCCCAGTTCGCAAAATTTTATAATGGCTTTCTTCGTATCTATGACCTGACACAGAACTAAATAGACACATGCCTTAACTCACAGAATTGTTAACATGCTATGTATCATCCTGTCATTACGAAATCTCCAGTTATTCATATATCACACTTCACTGTTAATCATAAGGGTGTGGCAGTGTTTAGAAAATCATTTGTACAATCAGTAAGGGCAGGGTAGTGTCTAAACTAGCAGTGGTAAAATCAGTAGAGACAGAAAAGAGTCTAAAATAGCATTAGCAGAAAAAGTAGTGTAGTGTCCAAAATAGCATTAGTACAATTAGCAATGACAATGTAGTGTCTACAATAGTATGAGTACAATCAGTAAGAGCAGGGGAGTGTCTAAAATAGCATTAGTACAACCAGTAAGGGCAGGACAGCGTCTAAAAAGATTAGTAAAATCAGTAATGGCAGTGAAGCATTAGTACAGTCAGTAAGGGAAGAGTATAGTCTACAATAGCATCAGTTCAATTAGTACGGACAGTGAAGTAACTAAAAAGCATTAGTACAATCAGTACAGGAAGGGTAGTAACTACAATATCATTAGTACAATCAGTAAAGGCAGTGTAGAGTCTACAATATCAGTAGTTTAATTACAAAGGGCAGGGAAGTGTCAAAAATGGCAATAGCACAATCAGTAAGGGAAGGTCAGTGTTTAACGTAGCAGTAGTACAGTCCGTAACGGTAATATTGTCAGTTAGGGCAGTGTAGTGTCTACAATAACATTAGTTCAATCAGTATGGGGTCAGAGTATTGTCTAAAAAAAAGCAGTAGTACAATCAGGAAGGGCAGAGTACTGTATAAAATAGCACTAGTACAATAAGAAAGCAGGGTAGTGTCTAACATAGCAGTAGTACAATCAAGAAGGATAGTGTATTGTCTAAAATAGCAGTAGTACAATCAAGAAGGGAAGGGTATTGTCTAAAACAGCAGTAGTACAATCAAGCAGGGCAGGGTATTGTCTAAAACAGCAGTAGTACAAACAATAAGCGCATTGTAGTGTTTAAAATAGCTACAGTACAATCAGCAAGGGCAGGGTAGTGTATAAAAATATAGTCCAATTAGTAAGGGCAGGGTAGTGATAAAATACCATTAGTACAATCAATAAAGGCAGGGTAGTTTCTACAATAGATGTGTCTAAAATATCAGTAGCACAATCAGTAAGGATAGGGTAGTCTCTAACAAGGCAGTAGTACGATCAGTAAGGGCATTGTAGTGACTTAAACAGCAGTTGTAGAATCATCAAAGGCAGTGTAGTGTCTAAAAAAGCATCAGTACAATCAGCAAGGTTATGGTAGTGTCTAAAACAGCAATAGTACAATCCGTACGTGCAGTGTAGTGTCTAAAAAGCAATAGTACAACCAGTAAGGGTATGTTAGTGCCTAAAATAGCATTAGTACAATCCGTATGTGTAGGGTAGTGTCTAAAAAGGCGGTAGTGCAATCAGTACGGGAAGCGTAGTGTCTAACATAGCATTAATATAATCTGTAAAGGCAGTGTAGTGTCTAAAATAACATTAGCAAAATCAGTACAAATAGTGTAGTGTCTAAAAAGAAATAGCACAATGAGTAAGAGTATGGTAGTGTCTAAACGAGCATTAGTACAATCCGTGAGGGCAATGTATTGTCTAAAAATATAGTAGTACAATCAATAGGGAATTGTAGTGTCTAAAATAGCAGTAATACAATAAGTAAGGGCGGTGTAGTGTCTACAATAGCGCTTGTGCAATTAGCAAGGGAAGTGTAGTGTCTACAACAGCATTAGTACTATCAGTCATGGCAGTGTAGTATCTGAAAAAGCATTAACACCATCAGAACGGGAAGGATAGTGTCTAAAATAGCATTAGTACAATCAGTAAGGGCAGTGTAGTGTCTAAATTAGTGGTAGTATAATCAGTAACGGCAGGGTAGTGTCTAAAATAGAAGTAGCACATACAATAACGGCATGGTAGTGTCTAAAATAGAAGTAGCACATACAGTAACGGTAGGGTAGTGTCTAAAATAGAAGTAGCACATACAGTAACGGTAGGGTAGTGTCTAAAATAGAAGTAGCACATACAGTAACGGTAGGGTAGTGTCTAAAAAAGCAGTAGTACAATCTATAAGGGCAGTGTAGTGTCTAAGAAGGCAGTAGTAAAATCAACAAGGGTAATGTAGTGTCCAACAGAGCAGTAGTACAATCAGGAGGGGTAGGGAGTGTCTAAAAATGCATTAGTACATCAGTAAGAGTAGTTGGTATCTAAAATAGCATTAGTGCAATCAGTAAGAGTAGTGTAGTGCACAAATTAGCATTAGTACAAACAGTAAGGACAGTGGAGTATCTAAAATAGCAGTTGTAAAACCAGTAAGAGCAGGATAGTGTATCAAATAGCAGTAGTAGAATCAGTACAGACAATTTAGAGTCTAAAATAGCAGTAGCACAATCAGTAATGGTAGGGTAGTTTCTAAAATAGCAGTAGTACAATCCGTAAGGGCTGCGTAGCGTCTAAAATACTAGCCATACAATCGGTAAGGTCAGTGTAGTGTCTGAAATAACAGTTGTACAATCAGTAAGGGCAGGGTAGTGTCTAATATAGTAGTAATACAATCAGTAAGGGCAGGGTAGAGTCTAAAATAGCAGTAGTATAATCAGTATGGGCATATGAGCGTCTAAAATAGCAGTAGTGTAATCAATATGGACAGGTTAGAGTTTAAAATAGCATTGATACAATCAGTAAGAGTTGGACAGTGTCTTAAACAGCATTAGTACAATCGGTAAGGACAGGGTGGTGTCTAACATAGCAGTAGTGCAACTAGTATGGGCGGGGTAGTGTCTAAATGTAATTAGTCCAATCAGTAATCAAGATAGTGTTTAAATATCAGTAGTACAATCAGTAAGGGCATTGTAGTGTCAAGAATAGCAGTCGTACAGTCAGCAAGGACTATGTAATGTCTAAAATAGCAGTAGTGTGATTGGTAAGGGCAGGGTAGTGTCTAACATAGCAGTAGAGCAATCATTAAGGTTAGTGTAGAGTTGAACATAACCGTAGTACAATCAGTAAGGACAGTGTTGAGTCTCAAAAAGCAGTAGCAGCAGAGAGGGTGAACAGACCATAGAATTCCGACAAAACAAATAAAACAAACAAATAAATCATCTCGTAGAAAGGTCCAGATTTTACAAATGAACTTTCCTTGAGATGTTTATTTTTGCAATGACCGATTGTGCTAATAAAACCTCAGTTCGAAATAGTAGCTGAAAAAATAAAGTACTCTACGTGTTTATTTATTTCTTGTTTATTTTTTTGACGACCAACGTTGGTAGGTACCCTCTCTGCTGCTCCCCCTGTTACCCAAATATTTTATCAATACCCACACGATATCTTGTTCTTGGATCATGTAAATTTATTGTTATAAATCCATGCGGGGTAGCTTGCGCTCGTGAGAAGAAATTTTTGAATTTAATTATATCCATGTCACCACCACACCAGGTTTGATGAATATTTCGCAACGTGTGTGTGTCTACGCCATTAAACACAACTAAAATGTTGCAGTTGTCTCTGATCACTTTTGGTATTTGTGTATATCGTTGAGTAACATAGATCACGTCTGTATTTTTATGTCTCCCTCGGGAAAATATTCTGGCTGGATTTGATTGTTTATCTAGCATCACATCGTCGTATACAACTAAATTATTAATAAATCCGTCTATGGAATCTACGGATGGTGCTTCATCAATATCGGTTATAAACTCTATAATATCATTATCTTCATCCAGTAATCGCGCGTTTTCATTGAAATCTTTAAGTACATCATAACATCGCTGATCATCAACGGATGGTGCTACTAAATACAACTTATCCCATTTCAACCATCTCATTATCAGATTAAGTAATAATTGCGTCTTACCCGATCCAGATGGTCCTATGATAATCATTCTGATGGAGTTCGGTAGCGCAGGATGATGCTTAACTGGCTCTCGCTGCCGAGTTGCTGAGAAATCAATTATATCCATATATATTATAACATGAATTTATATTGTTTACGCTGTAAAGTTAAAACTCCAACTATTGATTTAGCTACAGTTACAACAAAAAATAAAAAAATAGCGTACGGTGGAAAATGTTCTGTATGCTGTAGAAAGAAATTTTCATTTTTACCTAATAAACGCGGTGGTGATATTGCTAATTTGATGTCAAAGTTTCCAGGTGCTCCATGGGCTAAATACAGTGGGGAAAAACATCTACCAGGATATAATTATTGCGGTCCTGGTACCAGACTTGATATCAGGATCGATAATCAAGATCAACCAAAACCAGGCGAGGAACCAATAAATGCTATTGATCGAGCTTGTCATGCTCATGATGTAGCTTATAAAAGTCAAAATCTACAAGATAGGCATATTGCAGATGTAAAATTAATTCATTCATTAAATTCTATAAAAAATAAAAATATTAGAGAATCATTAGCTAATTGGTTAGTAAGATCCTCGATGAAAGGTAAATTAGCGATTGGGGCTGGTAATTAATAATGGAATCAATTTATTATTCACCGAGAGGATACTGGAGAGGCAAAGCAGCAATTGGTAAACTCGCTGATGCAGCATCGGTTAAACATTCTACTGCTAAAACGTGGTTATCTAAACAAGCAATATGGCAAATTTATCTACCACGTCCTAAACAAATTCAGTACTCGTATTTCGATGTCAGTGTTCCTAATGAAGTTCATCAAGCTGATATTCTGTTTTTACCACATGATACTGTACGTGGAAAAACGTACAAATACGCGCTAACCGTAGTTGATGTTGCAAGTAGATATAAAGAAGCAGAGCCGCTATCGGCGAAAACATCATCTGAAGTAGCTGATTCGTTTGAACGAATTTATCAACGAGGACTTGGACCACAAGGTGGTCTACGATGGCCACAGCTACTACAGGTTGATCCTGGTAAGGAATTTCTTGGTCCAGTATCATCGTTGATGAAACAACATAATACCAAAATACGACGAGGTCATACTGCAATTCACCGTGATCAAGCAATTGTTGAGCGATTTAATCGAACACTTGCTGAATGGTTATTTGGATATCAATACGCGAGGGAATTTATTCAGGATAAGAGATCTCGTGAATGGGTTGCAAGATTACCAATCGTGATAGCTGCATTAAATAATGAGATCACACGAACAACCAACATGAAACCCATTAGCGCGGTCACAAAAAAAAATATACCAACACAACGGAAAGATGCTGGAAAACAAAAAATATTAGGTGATGTTACAGTCAGATATTTATATGAGCCTGGTGAACTTGAAGGTGGTAGCGCGAGAGCAACTGATCCTATTTGGAGTGTTACCACACACAAAATATCTACCGTGACAAGATCCACTGGAAGAAATGTAGGCGTTTCCAGACCTGCAATCTACAGATTAGATTCTGCTGCTCCTCAACGTGGATTTACACGTGAACAACTACAAATAATTCCCGCGGATACACAACTACCACCGCGATCACTCCGGTGATTTCGATCACTTAACTAGCACCTCTACGTCGATTACACTCAAGACAGGTTAACATGGTATTGTCTCGTGTATGACCGCGACTATTATCTTTTCTATCTACGGTGAATTGTCTTGAATCATTACTCGAATACCGCCATAACATTATACAATTACAACTTGCGCAATGATTGTTCTGCAGCTGTTTTAACTCAATAATAAATTCAACATCAAGATCAAAGTCACGTTTATTTTTTTTGTCAGATTGTTTGTATCCGATTAATTTTTTTCTTATTATATCATCATCGATGATGTTAAATTTATCAACGATTTCAGGAATTATGATTCTACGTAATTGAGATATATTTCTGACCCTCGATACCGCTAAATAAACTAAATTTGACCACTCGATGTGATCGTCTACAATCCAGACTCGTGTATCAGAAATAGTTAATCCCTGAGACGAGTGGATTGTCATGGCGTATCCCAACACCCATGGAGATTTGTCAGCGTGTAATGCATCTTCGACCACACTGATATCAACGGCGACAATATCATTTAATACGAGAATCTGTTTCCTTGACTCTGTCTGTCCTGGAATATCAACATTAATATTCTGTTTTCGTGTATCTGATGGTCTATAACACAACGGTACGGGTAGTTCTGAATATTGTTCTTTATGCAGTTGAAATAACTGTTGTTGTAAAGCGTCTCTGATTATCTTTCTACTTGCTACGATCAAATCGTTGGGTCTCCATGAGTTCAAAAAATCACTCATTGATGTCTCTGAGATCACTCCACGTAATATTTCGCACTGAATTTTGTTTGATTGTAATCTGATTAATTTTTTAAACTCTTTCAAATTTGCATCATGATCATCATCTATTTCTTCGTAATAATCAACGAAATTTTTTAACCAATCATGTGGAGATGGTCCAACAAAGGGCGGAGGTTGACCATGATCGCCACACATTATTATGGCGGTATTTTTCGTCAACAACCAATCAAGAAACATTTTTAATGTATCTAATGAGACCGTGCATATCTCATCCCAAATAATTATTTTAGGTATATATTTTTCCCCCATCCGTTGAGGAGTCCATGTATCCCCGCGCCACCGAAAGAAACTATGATACGTGCACGATTGTACTTGCCGCTGTTTCATCTCACGTGCAAGTCTATGTGTGGGTGTCAGCACGATTATATCTGAATTTCTAAAAACATTAATCGTTCGAGTTGTTTTGCCGCATCCACCAGGTCCATTGAGATATACTGTCTTATATCTGGTTATTGGATCACTCAACGATGGTGCTTTCGACATTTCTGATATTTTATTACCCTCACGATAAACATCTCTCACTGGAACATCTGCTGATTCTGTGTAATTGTGTAATAGTTCCTTTTTTATTCTCCACGAACCCCATCGTTCATCATTACTTGTAAATTTCATAACAGGTTCTAAATATTTACTTGAAATATAAAACGAATCTGTTGCGACTCTGACTGCGGTCTCAGGAAATCTATTAATCATCGATAATAAATTTATAGAAACATAAGCCAACATGGAAGATCTTAGATGAGTATATTGCGGGGATACGTCATTTATGTAACTAACGATCGTACCTAATTTTGTTCCGTCGGATAAATAAACACTCTCTCGATTTACAAATGTATTTTTCGCTGTTGTATCAGCGATTATAAAATCGTACTCGGCATCATCTAGAATTAATCGTGCGTGATGTCTTTTATAATCATATGCACCACCTTGAGTAAATTTACCTATAATTTTTCTACCGAGATCTTTTGCGGTTTTGAGTTTATTAGGAATGTCATCCTTAAACTCGCTGATAACTTCAGAATCTGACATGGGCAACCAAACTTTGGTCTGTGCATGATATGATATAATCGCCTCACTGACCACCAACGATGTCAGTATCGCACAATCTAGCATATATCGCAACAAAACTACAGGTGCCCAACGTTTTTCACAAAAATGTTTGCCAAACCAAACATAACAAATCTTGTGAAGATTTTCGTTAAACTCGAACGACTCAATACAGGCGAATCCAGTCAGATCAAAATCAGGTAATGGTCCATTAATTGCCACTCGCGTCATCTCGTTTGTAGGGTGACCAAATCTTTCAAAGTACGTAGAACAATCTCCGTATCCCAGAAAACTTCCTGGATAACATGCAACCATATCAACCGAAATAACATCATTGTAATTGTATTTGGTATTCCATAATCCGCCATGTCCATATTCGACGCAACTTGCGCGTACGTCCTCGAGTAAATCAAATCGTGTTGGTTTCCATGAATTTCTTTCTCTGGCGAAATGAGCCGCAACAGATGGAACGGTAAAACAATTAGTTAGTAATTTGTCAGTATTTTCCGCGTGCTTGCACTGTAAAAACGTTGCAAGATTTTTCATCTCGTCATGGAGGGATTCTGTGCGATATATTTCACCGTTCGGTTTGACAAACTGATCAAATTCACCCTCCTCATTACTTTTGAATAACCATACCGATACAGGATCGGTTTTACTTATTTCGTTGATAAAATCAAACATACTCATATCTGCCACAGATAATTCTGTGGGGTAAAATCTAACAGTTCGATCACGTGGAAATATTGTTACCGCGTTAGTCCATGCGTGCGCGTTATGATCGATAATATTTATTGGAGCTCCTTTCGATTTATATTTCGACTGGTACAGTACTTCTCCCGTTATTGTCGCCACAGTTATTGGAAATTTTAATATTTTTCCTAACTCAGCAACATCTTTTATTGTAGCACCGGTGTCCTTAACTGAATCAGCCCACGAGTTTATTTTTTCACGCCTTAAATCAGTTAATCCATTTCCACGCATCGCGTTTGTAAAGTGTTCTATTACTCGTTCAGCTACACAATTTAGCCTTGACAAGGTCAAGGATGATAATTTCATCGGCGCTAGTTTATCAACGTTGGGTTTTTTATTTATCTCATAAATTCCATAAATAACCGCCGTTACAGGATATGCTCGTTCATAATACGGTTTATCAATACCAGTCAATAGACCCGGTCTGGAATTTTTACTTAATATGATAGTTTTATTATTACCAAGGACAGGATCATATTTGTCACGGATAATCCAACTATCTGTTTCTGTTAATACAATAAATTTTACTCTGAAGAAATATTTTTGATTGCCCTCGTATTCAGCGATGTAGTTAATGATAGTTGCCGCTCGCTTGTCGTTCATTGTGGCGTCCGTGACAAAGTCAGTGCGTATAATCTTGAACGTTGACCATGTATGAGATGCACCATCCGTGTAAAATTCTTTCTTGGCGTCGTGAATTTTCGAGATCAAACTTTTATTTTTCGGATCAACCAGATCTCGTACTGGCAAGTCAGAAGATAATCTGTCAAGGTTGAATTTATACTTAACAGGCCTAGTTTGGGATAATCTCTCAAACTCGTTCATATAATTAAAACAAATATTTAAATAAAGAAAATTATATATATATACACAATGTCCCAATGTAGATGGTTGATGATCGGCTCAGTAAATCGATGCAACAAATCCTGTAGAAAGGAATTTTGTTGGATGCACTCACAAAACATACGACGAGGAAGTCTAGGACCAATACCATGTCTACGGTGTGGTATTGGAGTACGTGGAAAGACAGAATTATGTGGAAAGTGTGGCGGGAAACGGTTCAGAGAGCTCAAAAGATATTATGACAAAAAAAATAATAGCGGTGAAAACGCTATAAAATCCGTGGAGGATTATATATCAAGATTTCAGACAAACAATGATTTAAACATATAATATTATTATAATGGAGCAAAATATATTTGTCCCACATCCTGTCATAACAAACTATGAATCAAATATTAATGGTGTCATCAGACACTGCAAGTTAAAAAAACCAGTTGGTTATGTTTCTAATACTGGCTATCTTAGATTTGTAGTTGGAAAGAAAAATTATCATTGTCATCGTTTCACATACGAGTGTCACAGGGGTTTGATCAAAGACGGTCTTGTTATTGATCATATTGACGGGGACACTCAAAATAACTCCCTACACAACCTTCGTGTTGTCACTCGAAGCGTGAACTCTGCATGTGGTAATACAGGAAGATGCAAGACAATCGGAAAGAGGGCGGTAATTTCTACAAACATAGAAACCGGTGAAGAAATTATGTTTCAGTCTATGAACGCTGCTGCGACATATTTTGATATTGACTCGCGTGTGGTAAAATACGTCGCAGATAATATAACCAGATCTACTTTCTCGAAAAAATATAAACAGAAAATTACATTTCAGTATCAATAACTATCATCACCACATTATTAACTATCATCACCACATTATTAACTATCATCACCACATTGAATTAATCTTTTTAATTTATGTCACAGTAGGTCCTCCATACACTACTGAATTTTTGATTTAAGGGGAGATTACTTTGTAATATATAATTTTCTTCGTAGATGGTTGGTTTTTTATGATCGTAATTAGTCAGTTTAACTAATTACATCGTAACTAATTACATCGTAACTAATTACTCGTAGAAGTATTATTTATGTTTTTTAAATATTTCCCCATCATACAACACATGATCCGTAGGAAGCTGTGTGTAAACAGAAACCGTTTGTCATTGTAATTGACCTGCAGTTGTGTGTTCACTGAACTTACACTCTGGAAAGTTCTTTGACTGGTGCATTAATGCTACTGTTATTATTGATTTTCGGTCTGCTTAGGAAACCAGCTACAAATACAGAAACTATTATTCAGAAACTGTTATAAATACAGAAACTGTTATTATCCAGAAACTGTTATAAATACAGAAACTGTTATTATCCAGAAACTGTTATAAATACAGAAACTGTTATTATTCAGAAACTGTTATTATTCAGAAACTGTTATAAATACAGAAACTGTTATAAATACAGAAACTGTTATTATTCAGAAACTGTTATAAATACAGAAACTGTTATTATTCAGAAACTGTTATAAATACAGAAACTGTTATAAATACAGAAACTGTTATAAATACAGAAACTGTTATTATTCAGAAACTGTTATAAATACAGAAACTGTTATAAATACAGAAACTGTTAAATACAGAAACCGTTATTATTCAGAAACCGCTGTTTACTGTAAATATTGGTTCCTTAGCTATATAGCTAGCTATATATTAACTTCCGAAACATATGTTCGTAACAATGTTTGATAGCTCGATCAGTATGGTATTGGACTGTGGCGCTCGCGGTCCAGGATCGAATCCCCATGGCTGACAATTTGTCGGTGGTGCGCATAATTGCGATTTTTATAATAGTGGGGGGAACCGCAAGAACCCCTCCGCTCAACAAATTCACAACCACAATATTGACTTGTGGTTGATACATATTTTCGTATCACCCACTGGATTAATTATTGTGGGTGTGATTTTGCTGAGCGTATATGTTTGTACTGTCCTTAGTTAGTACCGTATTCATAATCTGAGCTCGCTAATACACTCGATAGGGGCTCTTCATTCATTGTATATAACCATTTCATTGTATATATCCATTTCATTGTATGTATGTCCGATAAACTTGGTAGATTGCGGTGGCAAGCTACGAGTTTAATGAGGACTGGGTGCTGTCCTTAGTTAGTGCCGTATTCATAATCTGAGCTCGCTAATACACTCGATAGGGGCTCTTCATTCATTGTATATAACCATTTCATTGTATGTATGTCCTCTAAGCTTGGTAGATTGCGGTGGCAAGCTACGAGTTTAATGAGGACTGTGCTGTCCTTAGTTAGTTATATGTTATGTGTATACCTCTAAACTTGGTAGATTGCGGTGGCAAGCTACGAGTTTAATGAGGGTTGTGCTGTCCTCCCTCTTGGGCCTCTAGACCGTTGTTTGGCGGGTTAGGGCTCTCGTAGAGGGAATATTTGCCTAATGAACTTGGTAGATTGCGGTGGCAAGCTACAAGTTCTTGGTTGTGCTGTCCTTGAAACATCCCGACGAACTCGCTAATACACTCGATAGGTGTTCTAGGGATATTTTTTTTTATTTTAAAGATTTATATATTATATAATGAACCATGAAAATATCAATGATGTAATTGTCGCTATTAAAAAATTAAAAAAAGATGGAATTAATATATCTGATGAACTTAATCCTGAAAAAATAGTTTCTGACTTTGAGATTTTACAAGAACGTAAAACCATGGGTACACACACACTATCATCTGAATACAGTCTCATGAAACGGATTCAATCGGCAATGTTTCAGTCGCTAGCTACCGTAGAAGATGATCATGTGAAGGAGTTCGTTCCTCTTTCTACCGCCGTAGAAAGAATTAAGTCGTTATTATCCCACGAGTATGAGGCAAAGAAAACGATTAGTACTCGCATAAGACTATTAAGAAAAATAATGTCAGATCGTGAAACGATCCAAGGTAACTTCGTTACTGATGAAACGATCCAAGGTAACTTCGTTACTGATGAAACGATCCAAGGTAACTTCGTTACTGATGAAACGATCCAAGGTAACTTCGTTACTGATGAAACGATCCAAGGTAACTTCGTTACTGATGAAACGATCCAAGGTAACTTCGTTACTGATGATAATGAAAATGAAAGTTTTGGTAACTGGGGTCCATGTCAACGCTGACCACGTGTATTGGTAGTCAAAATCAAGAAAGTTCTAACCTTGTCAAATTTGTTCCTAATAAATTTTATTTATTAATAATATTATTTTTACTGAGGATTTATTTTTTTTTTACTAAAATCAAGAAAAATGCACAAATTACTTGATTCTGACGGGGTAGTTGGTAGTCAAAATCAAAGAAAAATGCACGAACTACTTGATTTCTGACGGGGTAGTTGGTAGTCAAAATCAGGAAAATTGAGCAATTTCGTTGTATTTTAGTAAAAAAAAAATAAAAATCTCAGTAAATAAATAAATAAAATTAATTTATAATAAATAAAATTTGTTAGGAACAATTTGACAAGGTTAGAACTTTCTTGATTTTGACGGGGTAGTTGGTAGTCAAAATCAAGTAGTTCGTGCATTTTTATGTTTCTGAGGGGGTAGTTGGTAGTCAAAATCAAGTAGTTCGTGCATTTTTATGTTTCTGAGGGGGTAGTTGGTAGTCAAAATCAAGTAATTTGTACAATTTCAGTAAAATTAATAAATATTATTTTTTTTTGTGATAGAAATTTTAATTTTACTTTCATCGACTAGCTTTTTTAGTTGCCTAGGCCTAGGCCGATTAATTTGTACCAAACACAAATTTGTGCCAGTAATAATAAAATATTTTTTTAAGTTGATCGAATTTGATTCTGATCTCTGTTACAAATGTTCTTCTAACTGTTAAGAAATCCTCGCGTGTAAAACCCTCCTCCACATGAAGATCTACGACAAAAGTCCTTACGACGGAAGTCTTAGGACGGAAGTCCTTACGACGCAAGTCTTTACGACTTTACATACAGATTTATTACAAGCTCTTCTTCACGTATGTCAATTAAGCGATTAAGGTGGTCTGTGAGTTTAAAATTGATTCGTGTTAACATATTATTGTGACACCGCAAATACACGGGATTAGTTGGTTCTTGCACGATTAAATTTCCAGGGGGAACTTGTGGTGTGAACGTGTACAGGATGTATCCTTGTTGAGCTTGATTTGATCTTCCGAGATCTATTTGATAGCTGCCATCGATTACGTCACAAACCAGATTGACCGCGACCGTCGGTGTTATATTAACGATCCGCGGAGATACGTGTCTTCCGCCGCCGTGTGGATCATTATCATATCTGAGAACGGTTGGAGGTGGTGCTAGTTTTTTCCACGCATCGAGTATTTTAGGAAAAAACTCATCAATGACATCACTGACAGATTTTCTTAACTCGGTTACACTATACCCGGGGAATTTATAATTCGGTACATCGGCTTCTGTTAATTTATATTTTTCTAACCATTTATATGCTTCAAATTTTTTAAATGATGATCCTAAACTAACCATCGCTTGAACTATTCGGTTATTAAAATATTCCATATCTGATATAAGCTGATTTAATATTTCCACACGCGTGATGATTTTTTCACGCGATGACGCTGATATGTCAAACATATGTTCGTTAAAATATTGATTCAGTTGATCTAGTTGTTTTTTACATTTTTGATTGATTTCCTGAAAATATATAATAATATCACTCCGATCAAAACCCAAAACATGTCCTGTTTCCCCCTCCCGACTTAGAAAAGTCCATGCCTCCATGCCTCCACGGGGGTATGAAAGAGAAAATGGCTAAATATTAATTTATTTTTAAAATCACGTAGTTTTTCCCCGTATGTTGGATTAATTTCATGATATGATTGTCTATCCGTGACATAATCAGACTTTTTCGGTTCTGGTGGTATCGGTGTTATCGGTGGTGATATTTCAGGCCATCCTAGCACGGATCTGATTGAAGATTGATAAATATCAACGGCATAATCAGGCGAGTTTATTTCAATCGTCGAGGACAACGTCGGCTCATGAACATTAATTGATATTTTTGATTCCTTTCCCGTTATTGATTTTATTCTACGTGCAAATTCCTCACTGATTTGTTCGATCTCATAACTGCCAGTTGGTATTCCAACAACAACCCAGTCAGGTGTTCCATCGGATTTGTTCTTGTTAGTAAATACAAGCGAATTATTTGCTGGTGTACCATTAAATGATTTTGATCTGATATTGGGCCAGCTGTAATATACCCGTAATTGTGCTAGTGCTATTTCCTTTACTGGAATTGCAGTAGGAAAATTAACACTAAATTCAGGATTAGTTGAACTTACCGAGATCATTGTTATCTTTGGCGGAGTTGTGTTGGTCACGATCTGCTGGAGTAATTCTGTCATTATTAATACTTGTATCTTTAATACCTTCATCGTATATTTTGGTCATCATTGAAAATTCGAAATCAGATATAATTCCATCACTGAGACTCGCTGATAACAACGAGGATAATTTCGAGTATGCTACCGTCGCTGTATGTAATTTTATTTTGTAATCGGATAACTTTTCGTTCGTACAAGTACATATTTTTTTTGTGATGATACCAAGCACACCTGCAATAGTTGTTGCTGCTGAAATACAAACAGTTACAGCTACTGGTGCCATCGTTGTCAACGCTGATAATATTACACCGGTTCCAGCAACAACAGCGGATACTGAATAAACAATCACATCAACGATAACCAATCGTCGTCGATATTTTTTTACTTTTACTGTATATTGATCGACTTGATCTTTTAGCGCCGCCTGCCATTCACGCGCTTGATTGTATCTGTATTGTGCACCGTCCATATATTTTTATGCAGTAAACAATTGAGGTGTTTCAGCTACAAATTCCAAACACCACCAGTAAGATGTTGCGTTTAATTTCTTATCAGCTGCTTCCAGAATAAATATTTCCTCGGTTCCGATATTTAATATAACAGATACAACCCCGGAAAACCTGTCGGTGGAATGACGCCATGGAAACGTTGTAAATATTTCAAATTTTGCAGAACTAAACACAGATAGCCTGTACACGCCAGTGACTGTTGCGGTATATTTGATATTTTTATTTTGCTGCGACCATGTTGCAAATCCCGATGATACCGTGCATACGATGTTTGTGATATGCCCGGGAGTTATTTCAGCTGGAATTTTAATCAGATTGGTTTTATTGATAATCTCAGGAATTCCCGCTACGATGTCTAGTTGTGTTCGTTTGATTGTGTCTAGGTTACTTTTGATATCAACGAGTTTTATATCGATGACGGAAGGAGTTCCAAAGAACTTATTTATGGCATCATCGATTTTTTGAAAATTTCTTCGAAGCCTTGTAAAACCGGTTACGTGAACGTCATATTCGGCCCGTAGCGTGGATAGTTTTCCATCCACGTCGTCGACGTATAGTTTGTTTGCGACGTCGTTGTCAGATTTTGGAGCTGTTACAGCTACTATTTTGTTCCCGTTCATGTTAAGTTCACCTGTCATCGTGTCACCGGTGTTTCTCACGCGATTAGCAACACTTTTTGCAATTTCATCTCTGATGGTTTTAAGTGATATACTTGAATCTCTGATTCTACCACCGTCAGTAAACACGGGAATATTATCCGTAACTGCACCAAGTACTCGCCGGACTACATCATTCCATCTGATATTGCTGGTTTTTAGTTTACCATATCGATCTTGAAAAATAACAACTTCATCTGGGTCAACTCCAGCCAGGTTAATGATATCAGCGAGGTCATCTTTAGTCGCATACTTTGACAGATCAACGTCGGATTTTATTTTCTTAACGCGTGAAGATCTTCCGTAAATATCAACCATTATAATAAGATCCGTTGTTTAAAATGCTTTACGCGCAACATATCGGTTGCTTGTATAATCGTGCACGACTTTATGTGGCGGCTTGGATGATTTTGATATTGCGTCGAGTACATTAATTACTTCACGGCCGCATATTGGCGGATCTGTCATTGTTTGTGTGGGTAGCGTTGAATACCAAACTTTATAACCGCTAGTTGTTGCGTGGAGTGGTGCGACATACTTGATAAATTCAACAGGTGGAGCTAACCCGTACGAGTCAAAATAAACAATTCCACGCGGATCAATCGCGTATGATACCCAATGAGTACCGGGTCCGGAACGTTTGTCAAGATTAATAATACCTGTTTCTAGTTTGTTTGGTTGTTTCGGTAATTGATCTCGCATAAAAACACCTCTAAAGGCGGATATTTTTAATTTTTTAGCAGCATCAAGTAAATCAAAATTTGATGATGGAACGTCTAACGAAATGACCCTGGAAGCCTTAGGCCTCTCCCCCAACGAGATCCCGGTAATCTTAGACCGCGTCCCTTTTTTTTGTTATATCGTCCACCAGTAGCTTTTTCGAAAATTTTTTTACCCGCCGCTCCAGCAACACCTCCAGCAACACCTAACGCGGCCGCTTTTAAGGCTGGAGCAGCCGCAGCTAGTAATGCCGGAATGGTCGCAAGAAATGGGAATATACCACCCGTTTTAACCATGTCTTTGATGGCGCTCGGGGAGAGATGGAATTGAACTCCAGTTTTTGATTCTAGGGCTTTATTGAAATGTTTAATCTGATTATTTGTCAACGATAATTTGTTTGGACCACCACCAATCTGATCTCGTTTTAGTGATATTTTAGTTCCGCATTTGTTGGCGGTTTTTGATTGAAGCTTTTTTACCTGACCCGGGGTCAGAGTAACATTAACATGACTATACGACATTTTTATATAAAATATATTTTTCTAAATAACACGATTAAAGATTTTCCACCGGTGCATCAACGACCCTCATTCGACCACTACCACCTTCAAGTAACATGGCCTTGTCGCTAAGTATGACCGCGATCGCTCTGTAAAAGGCACCAGCACCTGGCGGGGCAGTAACATGAGCTCGAAAGTGTATATCAACAACAGATTGTTTGGATAAATCAAGATGTTCTAGTGAAAAATAATAAATCGGATATAGACCTGTAAAATCTAGTTGTGATATTTGCAAGCCGGTATCTATATTTTGATCACGTCCCATGAATGACATTAAACGATGATATGCGCGCGCTACATGATTTTGAACAAAATTTAGTTGTATATTTTCTGTTGGTTCTTGATGTCCATTTATTCGCAAGGAAACTTCATTAACTCCAAGGTTATCAAATATCATATGTGAACGTTGTTGATTATTTATCCGGTCAATATTTTGTAGTGCAATAAAAATATGTCGTGGTGCAGAAACACCCTGTTGTGATGCTATATGCCATGTAAATAAACCATTAATATTGCTTTGAGCAGCATCTGTGGTTACTGTTAACCATGATAGCAATGATTTACCGCCTTGATCCATGAAAGATAGTAATTTTTGTTCCTCAGTAATAGATGGAGTCATTACTGGCATCCACAATGAAAGTTTTGTTATATCTACTTTACCAGCATCAGCAACACCAGCACCTCGCCAGATTGCATCATTATCATTACCTTTTCTTACGAGCACAATTGTGTGTTTAGCTCCAAAGATGACTTTTCTAACATTTCTGCAAAACCCAAAGATGTGAGATAATGGAATTGCACACGAAAAATTTCTATTATCTCCTGACAGCGCTGATCGGCGTGCTGCAAACCCTAAGTTGTAAGTCGGGGCAATATCTTTTATGATTTCAAAATCAGCACCTGGTCTAGCTTCACGGTCTGGGTTGGCAACTTCTCCCTGATTAGCAGCTGCAGTAGTATCCCGTATTGCGAATAACTTGATATACTGATTATGGTTGGCGTTGTCGGTGATATCTTTAGCGAACATCATTGTTGGACCAGCTGATCTTGTAAAGTCGTCAGAATATCTCGCCAGACCAATTATTGTTGTAGCAACATCAACATCCTTCTGAATTGATTCAATATTTTTTCCATCAATCATGTATGTGGCGCTATCAAACAGTGCCATAATCCCGTTGTTGACAAAACCAACACGCAAATTAGCAGCATATGGCGTATCATCCCCCTTTACAAGTCTACCTTCTACTTCAATAAACGCCTCAGCGGGCAAGAAATATCTACTTGTATCATGAACCTGTAATTCGATTCTCCCCTGATGATTTGGTTGTCTTGCGTCATAAGAATAAAACTGATAATCACGTACTGACTCGTACTTAAGGACAGGTGCCTCCATATCAAATGCTGGGTCTGATTCGCGCCTGAACATTTTTATTATAGTTACCATTTTTCCAAATGATGATCATCGTCGACGAAGACCACTTCCTGCTATTAAATTTGCTGTTATATTTTTTTCTGCTTCTTCAGATATCGCCGCTAGTTTTTGATTTGCAGCCTGATTTATTATTTTACTAACATCTGCGGGCATCACCTCAGTACTTGCCAGTTTCACCGGTGGTTGTTGTTTTCGTCGCAATAATCGTGCTAGTCTTTCTTTGATCGCCGAGAACGCCTTACCAGCAACATTGACAATTGCACCAGGAGCTTTATCACGAACAATATCAATAGCCTTCATCGATAATTGTTTTGCAACAGGTGCTACTTTTGGAGCTATCCTCGTGAATAATCCCCGAATGACATCACCAAGTCCATTTCCGTAAATTGCTTCATAGATTGGTAATCGTGAGTTTACCGCTCTAACCTGTGTGGGTTTACGATGATTATTATGCACAATCATCTTATTTTATTTACCATTTATCTAACAACTAGTTATCAACGAGCTCATCAATAAGTTCTCGGTAAACGCCGATATCCATGATGCCACCTTGAAATAGTCGCCGACAAATATCAGCTGCTTCATTGGTTATTTCTGGTGAATTATTTCCAGCTCGTTTTCCTCCTATGAGAACTTCTAACCGTGACACGTCATTGATGATATTATCAGGACATAAACCAGATCCTGTTTTAGGTTCATCTTGAGGTGTTTTAAATACTGGTGGTTGCATTACCGGAGTAAGTACTTCAGCGGTGTCCGGGGGTGAGTCACCTTCTCGAAATCCATGTGGTGAACCTGTCGGTGTAAATGTCATTTTCGGTGCAGAAATTTTCTTCGAGAAGGGTGATTTAAGTGACTTTTTAGCCTTTTTAATTTCCGACATCAACCTTTGTTGTGGCGAAGAAGATTGTTGTTGTTCTATTTGTTGCAGAGGTGGAGGAAGCTGATACTGGTAGGACTCTCCTTGTTCTGGTTGTTCCCGTCTCCCTCTAAGTCTTTCTACTTCTTCTTTAAGTCTTTTAAATTCTTGACCTCTAGCTTGTTTTTTATTGTAATATACGCGATATATCCATTTAATGAAATCATCATCATTTGTTTTTCCATAAAAGGGTTTTAAAAAATTAGATTTATTAGATATATTTTTTGATATCATCTCAGGTAATTTCTCTCTTTCAGTTTTTCTAATTTCCTCAACAACTCCTTCGTTAAATCTTGCAATTAATCTTAAGCTCTCTTCTGCTGTTTTGGGTTCAGATGCAAGTTTTTTTCTCACATCGGCGACTTCAGCACGAAGTTCTCCAATACCTTCAAGTATTTCCTCACCAACAGGTGGAGGCTGAGCTGCAGCTATGTCAGTTGGAAGGCCTCGTAAAATCTCCCTCGTCTGTTTAGTTCTTCTTGCTATTTTTTTTTGATACCGGAATAAGATCTTCTTTGATGACAGTTGTAACTTGTTCAGTAGCTGCAGTGACGGGCTTAAACAGTTTTTTAGTGTCCTCTTCATACTCAACTTTTGCTTCTTGCTGCGCTTGTAGATTTTTTCTAAATGAGTCTTTGACAGGAAGAAATTTTTTAATTGCTTCTAATCGTTCTCGAGCTGTTCTTGCAGTATGAGATTCTGGATGTACCATTTTTATTATAACATAATAATTTAATTAATATCAGCAAAAGAGGAGCAGCAGAGAGGGTACCTACCAACGTTGGTCGTCAAAAAAATAAACAAGAAATAAATAAACACGTAGAGTACTTTATTTTTTCAGCTACTATTTCGAACTGAGGTTTTATTAGCACAATCGGTCATTGCAAAAATAAACATCTCAAGGAAAGTTCATTTGTAAAATCTGGACCTTTCTACGAGATGATTTATTTGTTTGTTTTATTTGTTTTGTCGGAATTCTATGGTCTGTTCACCCTCTCTGCTGCTGCAGTAGTACAATCATTACGGGCATGGATGTGTCTAAAATAGCATAAATACAATCAATAAGGGCAGTGAAGTGTCTAACATAGTATTATTACAGCCAGTGAAAGCAGTATAGTGTCTACATTAGCATTAGTACAATCAGTACGGGACGGATAGTGTCTAAAACAGCAGTAGCACAATCAGTAAGTGCAGTGTAGTGTATAAAACTGCAGTAGAGCAATCAGTAAGTTCAGGGCAGCGTCTGAAATAGCATTATTACAATCAGCTAGGGCAGTGTAGCGTCTGAAATAACATTAGCACCACCAGTAAGGGCAGTGTAGTTTCTAAAGTAGCAATAGTACAATACGTTAATGCAGTGTAGTGTATAAAATATCAGTCGTTCAATCGGTGGGGACAGTGTAGTATATGAAATAGCAGTAGTACAAACAGTAAGGGCAGGGTAGTGTCTCAAATAGCACTGTATAATCAATAGGGGCTGTGTATTGTCTACAATAGCATTAGTACAATCGGTGTGGGCAGTGTAGTGTTGAAAATAGTATTAGTACAGTGAGTGTAGTGTCTAAAATAACATTAGTACAACCAGGAAGGGCAGGGTAGCGTTGAAAATAACAGTAGTACATAACTTGGAAAGTTTCTACTGCATAGTTATTCACGCTTGTTTAGTTGTAGCCAGGAAACCTCTAGGAGAAAGTAGTTCCAGCCTCGTTTGAGAGTATAATAATATGGGGTCAGAAAAAGGCAATATCGCTTTCCTACTTTTGGAACTTGACGGTAAAACCGTGGCTCATTCTTGGGTTGAAACGTGATTGGAATATAATAATGCTTTTCACCTAGGAAAGGTTGAATAGTAACTAGATTCATCAATATGTTGGATAACGTGGATGCTTAGCAAGATGTTGTATAACGTGGATGCTTAGCAAGATGTTGTGTAACGTGGATGCTTAGCAAGATGTTGTATAACGTGGATGCTTATCAAGATGCTGTATAACGTGGATGCTTAGCAAGATGCTGTATAACGTGGATGCTTAGCAAGATGTTGTACAATGTGGATGCTTAGCAAGATGTTGTATAACGTGGATGCTTAGCAAGGTGCTGTATAACGTGGATGCTTAGCAAGATGTTGTATAACGAGGATGCTTAGCAAGATGTTGTATAACGTGGATGCTTAGAATGAAGTTGGATAATTTGGATGATTAGCAAGGCCTTCCATCTTATTCGGTAATCTTGTTATCACGCTGCAATCCATAATTCTAATCCTAAGCTGATCAAACCACAATATTGGATTGCATAGTCTAGATCTTGAATGACTTCGATAAAGACCTCCATTCATATTCATAAGGCAATCTTGCATTTGTTTGACTGATATTGTTCCAATCTTACATGTCAACTTTCGTATCGGATTTTTGTCAAACTTTAAATATAACTTTATGTCAGCAAGATTGTGGATAGGATTGATAACGAGTGAGCTCCATACAAATATGGTAGTCCTGAATCTGATTGACTGAGCTAGCTATTACGTGACTATGGAATCCACATATCTGATCTTATTTCAATCAAACTTGGAATATATATTTATAGCAACAATATGTTGAATGATGTCAATAGCAAAAAATATTCAGACATGTTTGTGCGGTGAACTTGGACTTGATGTTTCGCGGGAAACTATAATTTTGATCTGTGTCCGATCAAACTTGGAATGTATAATTATACGTTCAAGGTCTCGCCTGAGGTTTGTAAAGCGCGGGATTCGTGTCTATTAATGATGTAATCTTGTTTAGAATTGGTTAAACTTGTTACTACCCTAGGGACTCGATTTCTGAAATATAGTTGATCAAAACTTGGTGAATTGGCATGCATGATAAAGGTCTTGGATGTGTATGTTTACAAGCAAGATCCATGAGGTCATGATACAGCTGGTCAACATCTTATGCATTCCACTTTAGGTCATACTGTTATTAAACTTAGTATATATATATATATATATATATATATATATATATATATATATATATATATATATATATATATATTAATAAGGTAATCTTGCAGACGATTGGCTGAGCTTAGTTCCATTTGTGAGATGATAGTGGATGATTTTGTTTTGAAAGAGACATCGAGACTTTGAGTGTTAGAGACCTGGCAACTTGGAGTCCTAGAGAGGTAGACACCTAGAAACTTAGAGACCTAGAGAGGTAGAGACCTAGAGACTTAGAGACCTAGAGAGGTAGAGACTTAGAGACCTAGAGAGGTAGAGACCTAGATACTTAGAGACCTAGAGAGGTAGAGACCTTAAGACTTAGAAACCTAGAGACTTAGTTGTCTTCTGAAAGATTACTATAACTTAATTTATTAAGATGAGATTGTTTATGAGTAAGGCATATTTATTTATATAATGGATGGAGATTGTTTATGAGTAAGGCATATTTATTTATATAATGGATGGAGATTGATTATGAGTAAGGCATATTTATTTATATAATGGATGGAGACTGATTATGAGTAAGGCATATTTATTTATATAATGGATGGAGACTGATTATGAGTAAGGCATATTTATTTATATAATGGATGGAGATTGAGTAAGTCATATTTATTTAAATAATCGATGGAGATTAAGTATAAGTAAGGCATATTTATATATGCAATGGATGGACCTTTAAGTAAGGCAAATTTATTTATACAATGGACAGAAATTGATAAGGAATAAGGCATATTTGCTTAATACAATAGATGGAGATTGAGTAATGCATATTTATACAATGGATGGAGATTGATATGAGTAATGCATAATTATACAATGGATGGAGACTAATTATGAATAAGGCATATTTATTTTTTACAATGGATGGAGACTAATTATGAATAAGGCTTTTTTATTTATACGACGGATGGAGAATGAGTAAGGCAGATTTAAGTATACAATGGATGGAGATTGATTATGAGTAAGGCATATTAATTTATACAATGGACGGTGATTCGCCCATGTTAACAATATTCCATGAACGTAAATTTAAAAAATAAATCACCTACTCACTACATTCCAAACTATACTAATTACACCGTCATTTACTAAGTACCATTCAAACTCTACTACATACACTGTGACTTACTATATTTCAAACTCTATTTCTTACACCGTCCCTAACTGACTCGCATAGTTTCTGCTTCACTACCTTACGAACTTTCTAACTTAATACTTATTCAGAAAGTACTGTTATATTTTTTCGAAAGATATGGTGTCGTTCTTCATGAAAACTAATACTGTTCTGAAACTACTTCTACTATGAAACCTACCACTAGAAAAAGCCCATTGTTGACGACTACCACTATTTTGGAACACAAGATGACAATTTCTCAAGGTTTTGCTATCTTCAAACATGTCCTATGGAAAAGAATATGCCACCATCACACTGATGCCTTGCTTGGGAAGGATGATCTAACTTCACGCTGGTTTCTTGCATGTAAAGGATATTCTACCTTCACACTGGAGTCTTGCTTGGAAAGGATATTCTACCTACAAACTGGTGTCTTGCTTGGAAAGGATATTCTGCCGGCATACTAATGTCTTACTTGTAAAATATATTACACCTTCACACTGGTGCCATGCTTGGAAAGGATATTCTACCTACAAACTGGTGTCTTGCTTGGAAAGGATATTCTGCCGGCATACTAATGTCTTACTTGTAAAATATATTACACCTTCACACTGGTGTCTTGCTTGTAAAGGATGTTACACCTTCACACTGGTGTCTTGCTTGGTAAGGATATTCTACCTTCACACCGGTGTCTTGCTTGTAAAGGATATTACACCTTCACACTGGTGCTATGGTTGTTAAAGATATTACACCTTCACACTGGTGTCTTGCTTGTAAAAGATATTACACATTCACACTGATGTCTTGCTTGTAAAGGATATTACACCTTCACACCGGTGTCTTGCTTGTAAAGGATATTACACCTTCACACTGGTGTCTTGCTTGTAAAGGATATTACACCTTAACACCGGTGTCTTGCTTGTGAAAGATATTACACCTTCACACTGGTGTCTTGCTTGTAAAGGATATTACACCTTCAAACCGGTGTCTTGCTTGATAAAGATATTCTACCTTCACACTTGTGCCATGTTTGGAAAGGATATTCAACCCACAAACTGGCGCCTTGCTTGCGAAGGTTATTCTTCCTTCACACTGGTGTCTTGCTTTGAAAGGATATTCTACCTTTACATTGGTGTCTTGCTTGGAAAAGATGTTCTATATTCACACTGGTGCCATGGTTGTTAAATGATGTTATACCTTTACACTGGTGCCATGCTTGGAAAGGGTATTCTACCAACAAACTGGTGTCTTGCTTGGAAAGGATATACTATTTTCACACTTGTGTCTTCTATGAAAAGAATTTCTATATTCACACTGGTGCCATGCTTGGTAAAGGATATTATACCTTCACATTGGTGCCATGCTTGGAAAGGGTATTCTATCAAAAATCTGGTGGCTTGCTTGGAAAGGATATACTACCTTCAGACTCGTGTCTTGCTTGGAAAGGAAATTCTACCTTCAGACTGCTGTAATGTTTGAGAAGGATAGTTCACCTTCATGCGTGTTCCATGATTTTAAAAAGACATTCTACCTTCACACTGAAGCCATGCGCGGCAAAAGATGGTCTACTTTCACACTGGTGTTACTGATATATGTGTTATGCATTATGTTTATAATACAGTTTTTGTTTAAGCCATTTGTGTTAAGATATTTTTTAACATTATTTAATTCAGTGGATATCTGTTCTACCGTAAAAGTTCATGCATAATTCGCTTTGAAATTTCCATTGATAAATCAAATTCATTCTGTCAAACTAGGCCAAATAATTAGCAAATGAGGGTCACGTCAACATCACGTGATCATAGGGATACATTTGTCACATATAGATCATATACTCCCTAGTTGCTTACAGGTTTAGTGATTAATAAAAGCCATGTCACGATATTAAGATGTTTCACAATAAAATGATTTCAATTGTCTGGAATCTTTTAAAATGATTCATACTTGTTTATTTTATACGCATTGGGAGACTATTTTTGAGAATCAAGTCACTGCGTTATCATGCTACATTTATATTCAGCCTTGTAAGAGTAACACTATGGTTTTCATTGTACTTGTAGCATTATGTTTTGCGTTTTACGTATCATATTGTGTTTTGCGTTTTACTTGTAACATTGTGTTTTGCAGTATATTTATAACATTGTTTCGCATTCTACTTGTTAAATTGCATTTTGCACTATACTTTTAATACTTATAACATTATATTTTGCATTATGTACGTAACATCGTGTTTTGCTTTGTACTTGTAACATTTTGCATTGTACTTGTAACATTATGTTTTGCACAACACTTGTAATATTGTTTTGCATTATTCTTGTAACCTTATATTTTGCATTGTACTTGTAAATTTGATTTGCTTTGTACTTGTAACATTTGTGTCTTGCATTGTACTTGTAACATTGTTTTGCATTGCACTTGTAACGTTTGTGTTTTGCATTGTACTAGTAACATTGTTTTGCTTTCTACTTGTAACATTCTTTTGCATTCTACTTGTAACATTGTTTTGCATTGTACTTGTAACATTGTTTTGCTTTGTATTTGTAATATTGTTTTGCATTGTACTTTTAACATTGTTTTGTTTTGTACTTCTAACACTTTTTTGCATTGTACGTGTACCATTGTGTTTTGCATTGTACTTGTAAATTTGTTTCGCTTTGTACTTGTAACATTGCTTTGCATTATGCTTGTAACATTGTGCTTTGCATTGTACTTGTAAATGTGTTTGCATTGCACCTGTAACGTTGCTGTTTTACAACGTACTTGTAACATTGTTTTGCTTTGTACTTGTAACATTGTTTTACATTGTACTTGTAACATTGTTTTGATTTATAATTGTAACATTGTTTTGCATTGTACTTGGAACATTGTTTTACATTGTACTTGTAACATTGGTTTGCTTGGTATTTGTAAGTGTTATGCGTCGTACTTGTAACAGTGTTCTGCTGTATACCTCTAACACTGTTTTGCATTGGACTTTTATATTTGTGTTTTGGATTGTACGTGTAACATTGTTTTGCTTTGTACTTGTAACATTGTTTTATTGTGTACTTGTAGCCTTGTGCATTGCTTTATAATTGTACTATTGTTTAGTTTTGTACTTGTAATATTGTTTTGCATTATAATTGTAACATTGTTTTGTATTGTGCTTGTACCATTGTGCTTTGCATTGTACTTGTAACACTATATTTTTCACAACACTTGTAATATTGTTTTACATTATATTTGTAACGTTTGTGTTTTGCATTTTACTAGTAAGATTGTTTTTATTTGTACTTGTAACATTGTTTTGCATTGTGCTTTTAAGATTGTGTTTTGCATTGCACCTGTAATGTTTGTGTTTTGAATTATACTTGTAACATAGTATTTTGCATTGTACTGGTAACATTGTTTTGCATTGTACTTGTAACACTGTATTTCGCATTGCACTTGTAACATTCTTTATTACACTGTACTTCTAACATTGCTTTGCTTTGTACTCGTTGTTGTTGTTGTTGTTGTGGGGTTTAACGCCATTTTTCAGCACACGATAGGCTTTATATGACGGCCAGTATTAGTGGTGGAGGAAGAACCCCAGAAAACCCCAGAAAGAACCACCAACCCACGAGAAGCTACTGGCAAGCTTTCTCACATACCCACATTGGCTGAATGCGAGACTCGAACCCACGCAGACAGAGGTGACATGACAGTGATCCGTAACGGAAAGCGCTTTAGACCACTCGGCCACTCGGGGCCCCCCTTTGTACTCGTAACATTGTTTTGGATTGTACTTGTAACATTGTTTCGCTTTGTCCTTGTAACATTGTTTTGCATTGTACTTGTAACATTGTTTTACATGGTACTTGTAACATTGTTTTGCCTTCTTTTTGCAACATTGTTATGCATCATACTTGTAACATTGTTATGCATCGTACTTGTAACATTGTTTTGTTTTATACTTCTAACCTGTTTTGTACTGGACTTGTAATATTGCGTTTTGCATTGTACTTGTAACATTGTTTTGCTTTGTACTTGTAACATTGTGCTATTATTGTACTTGTAACATCGTTTTACTTTGTACTTGTAACATTGTTTTGCTTTGTACTTGTAACATTGTTTTGCTTTGTACTTGTAACATTGTGCTATTATTGTACTTGTAACATGGTTTTGCTTTGTACTTGTAACATTGTTTTTCATTGTACTTGTAACATGGTTTTACTTTGTACTTGTAACATTGTTTTGCTTTGTACTTGTAACATTGTTTTGCCATGTACTTGTAACATTGTGCTATTATTGTACTTGTAACATGGTTTTGCTTTGTACTTGTAACATTGTTTTTCATTATACTTGTAATATTTTGTTTTGCTTTCTAACTGTAACATTGTTTTGCTTTGTACTTGTAACTTTGTTTTGCATTGTACTTGTAACATTGTTTTGCTTTGTGCTTGCAACATTGTGTTTTGCTTTATAATTGTAACATTGTTTTGCTTTGTGCTTGCACATTGTGTTTTGCTTTATAATTGTAACATATTTGATTCAAAGTCGAATTAAAAACATTTATACAATGCAAATCAGCAATTTCAAACAGCTTGCGGATGCAGGCGCCAATTTAGTGTTATCAAAATCCATCGGTTATTAACTTTTTGCATGGCGCTGTCTAAGAGCACCTAACAGGCAATACATTTTAATGTTACTTAAAATTATGCCATTTATCAATGAAGCCAACGTCCAAACGCGATGCAATGAAATCAGCTTTGGAAATAATGTAACTATTTTCTTATCATACGCAGTTAGTCTTTCTTATTCATTTATATTATTAAGTACTTAAAATGGTCAAAGCCCGTTAAATTCACCTGCGGTTTTAAATGTATTTAGCCCTAAATCTCGTCGAAATGTACCTTAGGGCAGAGTGTAGCCTGAATAATCAGATTAAACTTGCTTTATGCTCTAAAATGCACGTGACTTGGCCGTCCAGAAAATATGCCCAAAGTGACAGACTGTCTCGATTGCATACTTCCTAAAACTAGAAAGGAAATTATGTTCGTTGCAGAAGGCTAGATTAATATCACACCTCTTATATAAGTATAATTGGAATGTCGTACATTTGTAATAAATATACAAAATCGCTTTTTTAAATTTATATTTACTGAGATATTAGTGAAATTTGTAAGATTTCCTTCTTTCTCTCAAACTTGTAGAATCCGATGCAAATTTCACGTATAAAAAAATATCCAGAAAATAGGTCGCACTTCTTTGTCTTAGCTATTTGTTATTTATTTCAAAGATAATTAACTGTTGCTGAAAGTCAAAAATCAATTTTCCTAGATCACACCTATCAACTTTTAAAATAGATAAAGACGGATTCTTTTTTATCTAATTATGCAATATCCACTCAATATATCTTCCAAACATACACGTCGTCCAATTTGTATCACAATATTGATCACATTTAAGTTTCTGGAAAAGACCTTCACTACGCTAACTTGTGTCAATATATAAAACAGTCAATACCTTGAATAATTAAACAACTGTCAACTTAACCAAATATCATATTTCCTGTCAAATCGAAAATAGTGTGGTGATGAAGACCGGGCTTCCCATACAGCCAGATAGTTCAGACAAAGATGGAATACATCCATCCCTATAAATATTTTTGTCTGCAATGAAAAGAAATTTGTCATTTTGCTGGCTAATAATCATTTAAAATTTATGGTAACGTTTATCTGCACGCGTTCTTGAGACCTACACTCACAACGGTCTAGTTTAAAGTACTATTCAAAATTTATAATGGTACAAATTACTTCAGTCACCAACAATATAGAACCTTTATGTGGGGTTAAATATCACTGCCATTTTAAACTTAAATTAGGTATGGCTGAAAGGTTTTTATGACTTGGATGTCAGGAGTTTGTTCCTATATATTATGATAATTGTAAAATAGCGGAATTTAATTTGGGGTACATTTTTAACCGTTAAGTTATGCCGCGTGCATTGATAAACGTTCATCGCTGAATTGAATGTTCTGGCAAGTAGGAAATAATAATAATAATAATAATAATAATAATGAGGACTTTGTATAGCGCCTAATCTTTAGAAGCTCTAAGCGCTTTACAACATTAGACAACACCTATAACAAAAAAAACATATAATAATATTATTACAAAAACAAACACCATGAAATTAAAAAAACATTAAAAAAATAAAAAAACATGCTGAGAATATTTCAGGTAGGAAACATTATTAGGTCTTTAAGTTTGTTCTTGCAGTCGAAATAAGTGAGTTTTGAGAGCCCTATTGAATGTGACCACTGTGTCTTTGTGTCTAAGTTCAGTAGGAAATTCGTTCCACGTTGCTTGGCCCTGGTATGCAAAAGAACGCTGTCCATATGACTTTATTTTCACAGTGGGAATAATGAGTATACGATTGTCAAAAGAGGAGCGTAAGTGTCTTGCTGGTGTGTACACATGGGTGATATCGGATAGGTATGTTGGACTAGAGTCCGACAGTGAAACGTAGCACAGAGAACAAATTTTGTGTTTGATTCTGGATCGAATGGATAGCCAGTATAGAGTACAGAGCAGCGGGGAGGTGTGCTCTGATCGTGGTACTCAAAGTATGATCAGAGCACATGTGCTTTGAACGTTTTGAAGTTTCTGGAGTAGATATTGAGACGAATCAGACATAACTGAGTTACAATAGTCCAGTCTTGAAAGTACTAATGAACACAGAAGTGTTTTAGTGGCATCAACTCAAAGATATTTGCGAACATAGGTGATGCGTCTCAGCTCAAGATATGCAGCCTTGACATTTTGGTGCAATGTGAGAGTACTGTCCAGTAACACCTAGGTTTCGTACTGATTGTGTGAATTTAATGTTTGTGTTGCTGATATTTATTGTTTGAGGTAAAAGGTTGTGAATGAGAAAGTCTTTGTGTTGTAATCAGAATGACCTCAGTTTTATCATCATTCATCTGCAGTTTGTTACATGTCATCCATGATTTCACATCAGAAATGCACCTCTCTACACTTTGGATGGTAGCATCAACTTCAGTTTGGTGGCTAGATTTGTATATTTGAGTGTCATCAGCGTACAATTAGTGACACACTGAATAATGATCTATGACACTTGAGAGCGACTGAGTGTACATAATGAAGAGAACAGGTCCAAGAACAGACCCCTGTGGAACACAACAAAATAGATCGACTGGACTGGAGTGTATTCCATTTGCAGATACAATTTGTGTCCTGTTGACCAAGTAGGACTTGAACCACAGTAAGGCTGTATCATGAATGCCAAATACATGCTGGAGACGGTGAAGTAATATATCTTGGCCTATTGTGTCAAATGCTGCAGACAAATCAAGGAGGGTGAGGACTGTAGTCTTTCCGCTATCCAACGCAGTGAGAATGTCATTAACTACTTTTGGAAGAGTAGTTTCAGTACTGTGACAAGGGTTATACGTAGATTGTACATTGCTAAAAGGACTGTTTGAATTTAGATGAGATATAACCTGGGATAGAGCAACCTTTTCTAAGATTTTTGATATGAATGGGAGATCAGAAACTGGGCTGTAGTTCTATAAATCGTTATGGTATAGTGTTGGTTTCTTCAGCAGAGGCTTTACAATGGCAGTTTTGAAAAATGATTGGCATTCCCCGGATGAGAGAGAGGTATTAATAGCATCAGTTAGTGAAGGCAATACTGGATCTAAGCACTCAAGCAGCAGTGATGTTGGAATTGGATCAAGTTCCCATGACTCTAGTGCACTCTTCATGAGGATTGTACTTACGAAATCCATAGAGACAGGTTCAAATGCTGCTAATGGTTGCCGCTCATATTCTGTATCTCAACTGTATGGTGATGACGAGTCAATTGAAATTATGGTGTCAAGCTTATCTCTAATGGTTTGTACTTTTTCACGGAAGAAATTTGCAAACAGGTCCGGAAGTTCGACTGGAGAGTAGGTAGTTGGAAGTGGTGTAGATTTGTTCCTTGATATTAGCTTGTTACTAATCTCGAAGAGCTCTTTGCAGCTGGAACTTTCCATGATCTTAGTAGTATAGTAGGCTGATTTCGCTGCATGGACTATATTTGTGATATTCTTCTTAGCGGCTTCATAGATTTGCTTATGAATAGTAAACCGTTTTGTTGGCCGGATAGAAACATTCTATTGGCCAGATTTTCTGGCCGTATTTTGCCCGCCATAATTTAGCAGTACCGATACACCTGACAAACAATTATATTTGTATGTTCACATTATAAATATTATTAGTCCTGAATCTATAGCACAGATACGGCTAACCTTTGCCGAACAAAGAATGAACATTGTGGAGATTTCCTAAAATGTACACAAAAAGGTTTGCTGGAGTTAAAATCTTAAACTTGACGTTCCATAATAATTGCTATTAGTCTGCCTGCGTGTGTGTCTGTGTGTGCGTGTGTGTGTGTGTGTGTGTGTGTGTGTGTGTGATCTAGATTTTATACTTAGCTTTAAAACATTCTCAGTCATATCACTTATATACATATATGCATGCACGCACGCACGCAGGCACACACAACACACACGCGCGGGCGCACACACAGACACACACACACACACACATGCATGCATACATACATACATACATACATACATACATACATACATACATACATACATACATGCATACATACATACACACATACATACATACATACATAGAGATGTGTGACACTGTACTATTCATTCAACCCAACAGAGTTAATGTGATGCAGATTAGGTCCGATACCTTTCCTGCATATTGTAATGGAGGCAGGACCTAATGACGTTCAGTATTCAGCGTCCAGGACTTTAAAACGCAGGGATCCGGGTCCAAATCCTAATATCGGATCAGTCTTATTCGTCTAATGTGGTGTGTCACTGGGCACTATACTCTCATTGCCTGGGTACTATACAGCCTACTTGTACCGTAAAGCACGAAAATAACCATAACACAGATAGAAAATCATAAAAACATGCCGCTCATGTAAAAGTATTCTGCACTCCTTGCATCGAACGTAATCTACACAAGAAAAGACCAAGTCAGTCATTCAAACTACTCTACGTTCAGAAAGACTTATGGAACTACATACATGAATCGATCTATAACAAGGGTAAAATAATAACCACACGTGATTGTAAGAATATAGAAAATTTCTCAGCCTTTATAATTATAAGAAACTTGAAATCATCTCATTCTTGACTATATGGGCCTATTAAATTCATAATTTGAACAGCTTATCAGCTACGATTATATATTATCTGTAAACTGAAAGAACTGCTATTAAATTTAACATAATTCTGATATATCACATCATTCTACTATATGTCAATATTCTGCTTTAGGAAGTTTTTCGGATCTAACGGACTAAAATATTCTATCATTAACAGATGATGGGAAGAAAAAAGAAACGGATTAAATTTTTAGATTCAGTAGATACATCGGGGGTGGGGGTGGGTGGAAGGAGTAGTTGCTTTGGCCGCCAGAAGTCTTGGGGCGCTAAAACTCCTTTGGGGCATCGTCGACGCCCCGGGCGACATTTACCCTTAGCACGCAATACATTTGCAACATTCTAAACACAATTCCGTGACACTCAGTAATTTTCAAGATATTGTGTACACAATTCCATGTCAATCAGTAATTTTCAAGATATTGTGTACACAATTCCATATCGCTCAGTAATTTTCAAGATATCGTATACACAATTCCACATCACTCAAATATTTTCAAGATAGTGTGTACACAATTCCATATCACTCAATAATTTTCAAGATAATGTGTACACAATTCTATGTGAGTCAGTAATTTTCAAGATAATGTGTACACAATTATATGTCAGTCAGTATTTTTCAAGATAATGTGTACACTATTCTATGTGAGTCAGTAATTTTCAAGATAATGTGTACACAATTTTATGTGAGTCAGTAATTTTCAAGATAATGTGTACACAATTCTATGTGAGTCAGTAATTTTCAAGATAATATGTACACAATTCTATGTGAGTAATTTTCAAGATAATGTGTACACAATTCTATGTCAGTCAGTAATTTTCAAGATAATGTGTACGCAATTCTATGTGAGTCAGTAATTTTCAAGATAATGTGAACACAATTCTATGTCAGTCAGTAATTTTCAAGATAATGTGTACACAGTTATATGTCAATCAGTAATTTTCAAGATAATGTGTACACAATTCTATGTCAATCAGTAATTTTCAAGATAATGTGTACACAATTCTATGTGAGTCAGTAATTTTCAAGATAATGTGTACACAATTCTGTCAGTCAGTAATTTTCAAGATAATGTGTACACAATTCTATGTCAGTAATTTTCAAGATAATGTGTACGCAATTCTATGTGAGTCAGTAATTTTCAAGATGATGTGTACACAATTCTATGTGAGTCAGTAATTTTCAAGATATTGTGTACACAATTCTATGTGAGTCAGTAATTTTCAAGATAATGTGTACACAATTCTATGTCAGTCAGTAATTTTCAAGATAATGTGTACACAATTCTATGTCAGTCAGTAATTTTCAAGATATTGTGTACACAATTCTATTTCAGTCAGTAATTTTCAAGATAATGTGTACACAATTCTATGTCAGTCAGTAATTTTCAAGATAATGTGTACACAATTCTATGTCAGTCAGTAATTTTCAAGATAATGTGTACACAATTCTATGTCAGTCAGTAATTTTCAAGATAATGTGTACACAATTCTATGTCAGTCAGTAATTTTCAAGATAATGTGTACACAATTACAATACTTATTTAGATATTACAAATTCATGTTCAGTATTCCAGTTGTAACAGCAAGCACCTGAAGGTTTATAAAAATGCCACTTAATAAAAGATAGAAAGACAATTTTTGTCAAGATATTGAATACTAACGTTGTGTGTCAGTAAAAAGAAAAAAGACTGGTATTTAGAGCTCGAGAAACAGTGCGGAAACCCTGCGTGAAAATAAGTGACACAGTGAGGAAGCAATTGGCAACCAAGGCAGCTCGTAAGGGCGCAATCCAAGGGTTGAGGTATACGTTTTGTTACAGCCTTTGGGGTGGGGTGCATTTTGCGTACTATTTCATTTTCATTTTCATAATTTCCGTTTTTCATTTTTCAGTTTGCAAATTTTGATTAGGTGAGTTCATGAATATTTAGTATGCACATGACCTTTTGATTTGCCTCTTCTGCAAATTTTCAAATTTCAATTTTTAAAATTTTTTTGATGACAATTGTCATATTTTTTATTTTTTTTTATTTTCTAATTTTTGTAGCTTGTTTAGTTGCAGAAATCTGCACACCTGACATTTTGATTTTGCCATTTCAACAAAGTTTAGTGGTGAGAGATCCGTTGAGTTAAGCTCACTTCAACTTATCAGTGAGCTCTATTCGGATACCAAATCATGTACAAAGGAGCATAATTAGAGGAATATTTTGCAGTATGGGTAGAGAAAGGGACGGGAAGAGAATATTTAGTTGCAGACCATCCTGAAGGTTGTCAACTTCTGGACTTTGGGACAGTGAATGACTGCCCCCGACAGTCAGACATTCTAACTGCCCTAAAACTGAAGGGAATAGCAATAGACAAGATTGAAGGGATTCAAAAAGTAGGGAAAAACAAGTGTGTGATCTACCTGAAAGATTTTGACTCTCCTGTTGTAGGCTTTGACCAGCTAGAAATCAAAGGACTTAAAGCTACGGTATCAAACGCACCTTCAATAATACGAGAGGTTGAACCAAAAACCCGTGAAATGTTCGTCTCAGGGCTCCCTCTAGAAGTTGACAATGAAATTTTTTAAAGTAAATTCAAACAAATTCAAAGTACCAGTTAAAGCCGAAAAACTGGCCGTAGTATGGGGCTATCAAACCGTCAAGACAGACGTGAGAATACTCACAATAGCCAAAGAAGATTCGGTGAAGATACTCACATTCTTCTATGTGCTAGGTTTCTTATTGAAATCCTGGTACAGAGGATGTGAGCTAGAAAGGGCATGCCCTAGATGTAAAAAACAGGCCATGCACCAAGGAACTGTAAAGAACCTTACGTACCTAGCACATATGCTGCAGCAGCAGCACTAGCAGTAGGACCCACACAAATGGAAATCGTCTCGGCACTTATTGAACAGGATATCCTAAGCGAGGCTATAAATGTTCAAGAAGCCCAAATTGAGGCAAAGAATGACCAGGAAACCAATGACCATGATGAGACCTACCAAACAACCACAACTACCAATTTTGACACAACAGACGCAAACAGCGTCCAAGCCCAAAGTGACACAACGGGAGCTCTGGGGATGAAAGACCTCGAATGGGAGGACTTTGCCACCCCCCAAAAAAACTTTTAAGTATGTGTCCTTTGAAAAAGAAGGGGACATTTTAGGATGAGGAAACTCAAGGACACCAAAACAGAAGATTGGCCGGTCGATCTGATAGGGCTGAAACCCTTCACATCAACACCGGCCCAAAACGAAAGAAAACTGACAAATTCATCCCAGAGCCCCTCCCTAGAAGAGAAAATGAGTGGGGATGAGCTAGTCATAAACAAAACCCAACAAACCATCATTCCGCCTGTTAGGACAATGATCATGACTAGGCACCAAAAGAATGACACGGACAAAGACAACGGCAAGAACAATGATTTGGTAAAAGACGATTTGGAATTGAGCACGGACGAAACAGACACAGAAAATGAAAATGATTTCAACTCAATAATCCATGAAATAACAGAGGAGGAAATTCAGAGATCTAAAGAAGCTCTGGAAATAGGCCAGAGATTTACAAAAATATAAGAATAATTTGACTCTAGACTACCTATATATATTCTGACACAATTTTGAATAGGAAATTTTTTATTAAGTGATATGGCACCTGGAAATGTGTAGCAAAAATGGTGGAAATAAACTTTCAAATTGCGACAATCAATAGCAATGGGATAGACAAAGAAAAAGTAGACAAACTAATCAAAGAAACGGACTTTGACGAGTTTTGCTACATGAAACTGATAATGGGATTACACCGGAATTAAAATACATTTTGGAAGACAAACTAAATTTAGTAGTTATTTGTAGTGATTACATTAATGAAGACACAAGAGGAGGGTTGGCCATAATGATAATAGCTAGTTGGGAATTAATGGATGTAGAATATTTTTTTAAGGGACGCTTATTACATATTAAGATATATCATTGGCATGTAATCACCGTACACTTTCCAGCGACCAGAAGTAAAAAAAAAAAACACGCTTTTATTGAAAACGTATTCAACTATTTGTTAAATTTTGCAATGGAAAATTTGATGGGTGGGGGGTAACTGGGTCGGTGACCAAATTGATAGGAAAACTGACTTAACAGTGAGTGATAAACTTTTTAAATCTGAAATGTTAAACTTATTTAACAAACACAATTTATATATATATATATATATATATATATATATATATATATATATATATATATATATATATATATATATATATATATATATATATATAAAGTGAAATCTTGTTCGAGGCGAACACACATATGAATTCAAACATGGACAGGGAAGCAGGATAGATAGATTTTACGGTACAAGTTTCAATCCACTGATATATGAAAACGTTATAATATCTGATTTTAAATTATCACAAAATGGTTTATATTGAATTAAAATTAGGAATAGGTGTAAGGTGTAAGTGGGGTCCGGGACAATGGAAATTAAACAACAGAATTTTATGGATATAATGAAAAATGTAATAATTTTTTTTTTTAAATGATGAAACTGTGGACATAATAAAACAATGGGATATTTTAAAAGACACAATAAAAAAGAAAGCATCCAGTATTATAATACAAAGGAAGAAAAAATAAAGAAAGAAAGATAAAAGCCAACTAAAAATAACCTTTGAATGAGGAAGATAGGAAAATAATTGCACAAAAAGTAAAAGAAATCGAAGAAACTCAATGGAAAATAATCAGGGCAGGGAAATTTAACGAAATATTTTATACAAACGGGAAGAATTAAGGAAAGGAGGGGAAAATATATTAGACAAAATTAGAGTTGGAAATGTAACATATACAGGAAAATCTGATATCCAAAATAGTATATACTTATTTTATTTTAAACAATCTATATACAACACAAAATATTGATCCTGACACAATCGACAACTACCTAAATGAAGTCGAATGTGAGATTATATCAACAGAACATAAGAAAAAATGTGATGATGTCATCTCCGATGAAGAAATATCAAAAAATATTGCTGTACTTACAAAGAAGAAATCACCAGGGAAGGACGGTCTCACCGCGGAATTCTATCAAAAATTCCACGGTGAGCTAACGCCGATCCTAAATGCTTTGTGCAATAATATTTTCTTAAGCAAAAGGAAACAGATGTCAAAATCAATGCGGGAAGGAAGAATAACAATTATTTATAAAGGGAAGGGTGATAGAGAGGATATTAAAAACTAGAGGCCAATTTCGCTTTTAAACATAGATTACAAACTTTTAAGCAGAATATTACCCAATAGAGTAAAGACTGGATTAGGAAAAATCATAAATGTAAATCAAATTTGCGGGGGAAAAGGGAGGGACATGCAAAGTAACATTTTAAATATAAAAACAATAATTGATTATATAAACGAAACAGGATCGAAAGGTGCCATGGTACTTTTCGATCAAGAAAAAGCTTTTGACCGATTATAACACAGCTATATACAAAATGTACTTTAAAAAATTGGCTTCGGGACAAATTTCCGTAATTGGACTGAAATCCTCTACACGGGAATAACCTTACGTGTACAGGTAAATGGAAAATGCACGAAAGAATTTGATATACAAAGATCCGTGAGGCAAGGATGTCCTGTGTCAATGCTATTATACGTAATAGCAATTGAAATTCTAAGCCACAAAATCCGAAAAAACACACAAATGCAAGGTATTCAAATTCCTAATCTCAAAGAAGATTTTAAAATGCTCCAACATGCTGATGATTGAACCAACTTTATAAGATATGCTAAATCTTACGTTTATTTACAGGAAGAATTTTAAAATTTCGGTAAAGCATCTGGTTCCAAAATAAATCATGACAAAACCGAAATAGTAACAATATGTAACTGGCGCGGAAACCACCCAGTTCTCCGTCCACACCTCCTGAGAGATAAAGTGAAAGCTCTAGGAGTTCTCTTTGGTAAAATCAATGAACTAGAGAACTATAAACACTTAGTAAAAAAGATTAAAGACAATGCAAATATCTGGGCTCTAACGCCACTATGCATCATGGAGCGTGCACAAGTAGCAAAAACATCTTTACTCAAATATAAACTATACCATTAAATCAATTGACATGGAAAATAAAAATCTGAATAAAATCGATAAAGACATAATAGACTACATATGGAGTTATAAAATGCACTACATTATTAAAGAAACATTATATAAGGAAAATAATAGAGGGGGACTGGGCATCCCCAGCCCTCTTTTATTAGAGGTTTCAAATATAATTAATAGATTTTAAAAAGTACCACCTGACCCCAAAACAGCCTGGGTGGCATTATATATCTACTGGTTTTGTTTCACAATGAGAAAGAGACCGGAGATATATAGGAATAACAACCTTACAAAAACAAAAAATAGAAGTTCCAAGACGATTTAGATATATAAAAGAAATATTATTAAAGTATAAGTATACAATATATCTATGGCAACTGAACACAAAGAACACTTACCAATGGATAAGAGAAGACATAACTAAAAAATTAAAATGTATAGTAGAACAGGATAACTGGGGGATAAACTGGACTCCAACATGGGCAAATTGGGCAAAAATAAGGTCTTTAAAACACAAAGTCTAAGTTTTAAATATTTACACAACGCCTGGCTTACGGGCGAAGAAGCTGTTAGACGTAGCATGATTACAAAAATACCTAAATGTCCGATATGCAAAATAACAAATTTTACCAAACTAGATGCGATAGCCCAATGTGACAAACTAAAAATAATAGGTTAATGATAATCATGGAAATATTCAAAAAATACAAATATCATGGAAACAATATCTTTTATTTAGATGTAAAATATGAAAATAAGGTAATTAAAAACAAATAATAGATTACATTATTAAAACTATGCTATACTGTGGTCAGGTAATAAGAATAATAAAGTAGTTCAAGGACTCATACTTTACGGGGGCAATGGAGATGGAAAGGGGTTTCGGTTTACCGCCCATGTAGGGGTGCGTTCCGTCAAGCACGGGCTGGAGCTTCAGTTTCATCTTTCTCCTCACGGTTAAAAAAAAAATGTTGTAATACAATTTTCTAACATAAAAAGCCACAGAAAAACTTTCTAGTATTTGATTTTACAAAAAAACTTAAAATTTAAAGTTTTACTACCTATATAAATAAATGGCCTTGGAATTGCGTTTTCAAAGTTTACGAACTTTATTTTAAAACATTCTAGAATTCTTTTAGCAAATGACATTAAGTTTTCAAGACTGACCGGATGCTTCTGCTTTAAGCAATGTTTGGGTTTTGTAACAAGATGATCGTAAACTATTAAATCACAATTACGTCCGGATTTTGCAAATCAATACACAAAATAAAAATCTGTCAATTCTTTATAATTTATAATTCAATTAAATTACAACATTAATGTAAAGTGTTACGGGGAGGGGGTGTTGAACGGGAACGAGGGGGGATGGGAGGAGAGGCTATGGTTTCCTACCAACTAGGAGTGTGCCACCGCCAGAGAGCGGGCTGTAGCCCTCACCTCATCCCTCAACTCGGACATACGGCTCCAACTCCCCTTGAACATAACTAAACTTCTTAAAATTTTTAAGAATCTTATTATTCCATTTTTTCTCTCTAACAACACTCTTAAAATGTAAAGGATAACTAAATAGCATAGAACTAACAAAATTCACTATAGAAACTTTTTAGTATTAGGATGGAAACAAGGGACCTTCTTGTGGATCAAGTACGATGCATAGACGTCACAGGGCTATGTCACAAGGTGCTACGCGAAGTGGACCGGCCTGCGAAAGAAAATAAGAAAACCTCACATGAAGTAAATAATACAACAAAAACACGGTGACTAATAAGTTACTCTCTATTAACCACTAACAAGTCTATAAACCATTTTGGAACTTCTTTTAGATTATAAATTAAATAATGGAGAGGAGGCCGAACTCGAATAGGGAGAAACACAAATAAATAAAGAAAGTGCGTACCCGACTCGAATACAACCTGCCTCATTTTGGAAATAGACTTTAATGCGAGAAACGCCACACCATAGCCTCTGACATGAAAGGTTTTATTTTAATTTCAACTTGTAGTACACCGTTCATCTCGCCGGAATTTTAAATTGCAAATAGTTTCAAAAGTAACTAAATTTATATCAGAACAAACAAATGAATTTAAAAAGTCCATATAAAAATATATATTGAGACAACTGGGAAAAAATTTGACAAATGGTTTCGCAGTCCCTACATACAGACTATATAGCATACACACACTATAGCATGTTTCAGACTACTACCCTTAAGAAAACACTAGGACTCAATCAATACCCTGTCAAAATTAGTTATTAACTAAAATTTTGATCAAAATTCTTTTTTGATAATTGAAACAATCACACACATCTTAGGGGATACAAGAATACATGAAAACACTTTATTTTTGTTGGTTAAGTGGGGTGGGGGGCATATGTCTGGTGCCCCCCCCCCAAAAAAAAAATGTAAATAGAAAACTAGAAGATATACACCTGGAGATTTGTTAACAATGGTTAACTAAATCCACACTTTTATGATGTAATCTAATTCTTTATTTGCATTATCATCATTATAAAACATTAACTTACAAGGTCAAAGCTATACTATGTTAACACCATGCCGGTAGGCCTTTATGATTCGACGGGGCGTGTAATGGATTAGACCAAGAGAAGTGGAAAGTTAGTATACAGTTACCTGAACATCTATACTGTCCACCTGAGAGTAAATATGATACATGTTAATCGTTATGTCATCAAAAGACGACCATTAAAGTATCCATTATCATGCACATTGTATATTATTTGCTTCTTAATTGCTTTGGCAACTGTAAAGGAATTAGGTACTGTATAAAAAAATATATGTTTTTCATACACACCTGTATTCATAGAACCACACGCATGTTTTCACCGCCAAACTAGCAACAATGCTTTTTATTTATAGGTCTGAACAAAAATTTAAAATTGCACCTCTTTGACGGAAGACATATATCATATTTTGGGTTCTGAACTTTTGAAATAAAGATTTTTATATAAGAATCAATCTTCATATCTTACGGTAACAAAACCAGACATTCTAGTGGTGTTGTCTTCATGTTAAAGTGTTTTACAATAAGTTGAAGCAGAACTTATGGTAAATCCAAATGATTAGCTCGATTGGCTTTCTCTGCCTGGAATCACCATTTTATAGACTTAACCATGAATGAATCAAGCGTCACGCCGCCAACCCACATCAATGGTACATCATTTAATCTCACTACAATTGAAAATGAAATTATCTACAAACACATTGTACAAAACATACAAAATCTGCACTATAAATCGAAATAATTTATGCGGCAAATAAAATGTTGGTTCATAACTGATGAAAGGCTGTTTACCATTCCAGGGAGTGTTTGAGACGTGCTACAGTTGTTATAGTTGGTGACTAACGTACAGTTCGAAACGCTAACGCCAGCAAATCAGGGAGACAAACCGTTAGCTTTTCTGGATAGCTGGCATCAAGGCGGACCTAAAGCAGCAAACCACATAGAAGTAGCACAAGGGGTTGCGAAGATAACGGGATTTGGTTAAACACCAGAAACTGAAAGTAAAAATCCAACAACTTATCCGTGAGCCTTGCTTCAGGTTGATGTCTCCTCTGTTTCCAAGGACCTCAAGGCAAGAATCATTGTCAACTGAAGGGTTCTTAAACGCGCAAATACTACAATAATTTTCTCTTATCACTTAATGACCGCACATCAAGAAACTAATAATTTCACACTTGTGTAATTTTATTTATTTAACTTTGCATGACTCATCAGTAAACGTTTCCAAGCCATATATTAGTATTTCGCTGCATACACTACAACATATAAAACTCCAACACCTAACGCATTACTCGATCTGGGAAATATCTTCCCAACAAAGACTCTCAATGATGAAACAATAATCGCCAAAACCTTTACAAAAATGAAATAGAGATCTTGATACAAATAGCACATGCCATATTTTTAATTCAATACTTTGTTTTCATTTCAATTTGTTCTTTTATTTTCATAATTTAATGTAAGTAATCATATATCGCATTATGCCTTCAGTTCGCGGGATCATTGTGAGGTTAAATGCTGCATATATCGTCTACCATTTTAGGTTTTGCAAATGAAATATTTATGTTATTTATAAGTTTAATTGCCACAACAAGTTTAAGCTTTACATTGTATTATAGCAGATTGAAACAAATAAATAGACCATTCGATGTTTTACTTAGGGAAACCAATAAGAGAAAATTCCGTGATATTAACTCACTAAATGTATTTGATTAGGGTAATTATTTAGCGCTAAGCGTCAAGACAATGGCGTGATTTTTAACATTGAGTCTCGACGAAACGTACTTACATATTTCATGTCACTCTTATCTGGGTTCATGCCCATTTGATTTTCGATGTAATCTTAAACTGCACAAATTTTGTCGACATATCAGATTAAGTTTTTTTGTGATTTTTTTTTCGCTAAATGCAAAAAGAGATCATGATCCGTACGATGCAGACTCTCAACGATAACATTGTATGGACTTCAGCATACAGTTTGCATGTTAACTGAGCGAATAATAGCCTTCTGCACAAAGCATGGACCCGTACTAGGGGGTAAAATTAAACATGACCTTACACTGCCTTCAATTGTGCCAAAATTGCTTTCCTTTATTTCGATTGCCTCTTTTTTTAAAACCTTGCATAGTTTCGTTCTAGCAATGTACCTTTGAAATGACAAATACAGTAAAGATTCGAGACCTCGAATACTTGGTATCACTTAACTAACAAAGTTTGTCTGATACCATGAAAAACTCGAAAGATCGAAAAAAATCGGACCAGTTTTTTTTAACACGGAGTTCCATATTTCTATTTTGATTGTATTCTTATTGGTTATTCTCTTCATTCCATTACTATTAATCATAGTTCTCCTACTACCACCAACTCCACCAGCCCTAGCAATAGCACTCTCACTACTATTGCATATACTAGCCCTAGTTATATTACCCCCACTACCATTGCATCTACTAGCCCTAGATCTATTACCCCCACTACCACTGCATCTACTAGCCCTAGTTATATTACCCCCACTACCATTGCATCTACTAGCCCTAGATCTATTACCCCCACTACCATTGCATCTACTAGCCCTAGTTATATTACCTCGCTACCATTGCATCTGCTAGCTCTAGTTCTATTTCCCCTACACGCATTGCATCTAATAACCCTAGTTATATTACACACCTACATTTCATCTACTAGCCCTAGTTATATTACCCCCACTACCGTTGCATATACTAGCTCTAGTTATATTTCTTCCACTCCACTACTATTTCATCTACTAGCTCTAGTTATGTAACTCCCACTATCATTGCCTCTACTAGCCATAGCTTTATTGACCCCACTACCATTGCATCTGCTAGTCCTAGTTTCATGGACACCACTGCCGTTGCATCTACTACCCCTAGTTCTACTAACCACACTACCATTTCATCTACTAGCCCTAGTTATATTACCCCCAACTACCACTGCATTTACTAGCTCTAGTTCTATCGCTCCGGTGGCCTAGTAGTTAGAGCGTCGGCCTCGGAATCTGGAGGGCGCGAGTTCGAACACCAGTCTAAGTCATACGAAAGACTTATAAAAATGGTACTAACAGCTACCTCGCTATGCGGTCAGCAGTAAGAGCTTAGTGTTAGGACTGGTCGGCCTGGTGTCAGGATAACGTGATTGGGTTGGACATCATGATACATGTCTGCGTCATGATGCCCCAGCGCAAGACATCACTATAATCTGTAACAATGCAGAATTCGTAGCGATATGAATAAAAAACTGTTAAAGCTACGTTAACAAATCTAATCACACACACACATACACACACAGAGAGTCCTATTTATATTAACCCCACTACCAATGCATCTACTAGCTCTAGTTCTATTACACCCACTACCATTGCCTCTACTAGCTCTAGTTCTATTACATCCACTACCATTGCATCTACTAGCTCTAGTTCTATTACACCCACTACCATTGCCTCTACTAACTCTAGTTCTATTACACCCACTACCATTGCCTCTACTAGCTCTAGTTCTATTACAACCACTACCATTGCCTCTACTAGCTCTAGTTCTATTACACCCACTACCATTGCCTCTACTAGCTCTAGTTCTATTACACCCACTACCATTGCCTCTACTAGCTCTAGTTCTATTACACCCACTACCATTGCCTCTACTAGCTCTAGTTCTATTACACCCACTACCATTGCATCGACTAGCTCTAGTTCTATTACACCCACTACCATTGCATCTACTAGCTCTAGTTCTATTACACCCACTACCATTGCCTCTACTAGCTCAAGTTCTATTACCCCCGTATCACTACCTCTACTAACTCTAGTTCTATCCCCCCTACTATTGTATCTACTAGTCCTTGTTCTTTAACTTCCACTACCATTGTATCTACTAGCTCGAGTTCTACTACCCCCACTACCATTGCATCTACCAGCCCTAGTTATATTACCCCCATTCTTTTGTCACGTGTTTAGGCTCGAATAAACAATGACACACGAAAGAGTGAAAACAACAAGCTTTTAAAAATACAATAACTTATTTCCCTGGAAAAATTCTGTAAAATTGAAACAAAATATGAACTTATGGTTTTACAGAATCAAATTCAAAAATGATCAAAAATAATCGGATAATACAATTTTAGTAGTCCTAATAACAAAATGTTCTACTGATTTTACGTTCGAATCCCGACGAAGAATCCAAGATGGAATAAGGTGACGTATGCTACAATCTGTAGTGTTGAAGTTTACTGTTCCTTGTAGAAATAAGAGTTATCATTCTGGTTTCTGATAGCTGAATAAATATTTATTAAAAAAAACTGTCCTGTTCCACAATATTACATGAGCACGCGTATTTTCCGGAAAAATAACAGAATTAATCCTTTTGAATCCAAGTCATTTGAAATAACTCCAAACCAAGTAATTTAAAATGACTCCTAACAGCACAACATACAACTAACAATTTAACAGCCCAACTTCTACTGATTAATTCTCCAAAATATGGGTTATATGGGCTTTATAAAACGTAAACAAGGGACACGTGATCATCATAGAGAACTTTATGGAAGCAAGTACTTGTTACAGCTCACGTTTACCTAGTGTGGCCCTGATGAAAACCAATCGTTCTTGCTCTAAGAAATAAAAAATAAAAAATATTGTTTATATCTTAAAGACAATGTCCCATCATGACCTTGGAAACAACAAAAAAATAAAAAAGAACTTGTTTACGAAGGTTGCTACAAATTCTGAAACAAGGTCAGGATTTAGATCAACACCTGGTGTTTATAAACTAAGTCATGGTCAAACTATTTTCTAAAAATAACATCTCTAGTGAATAAATTTACATTAAAATATAATGTAATGAAAAATAGAAAATGTAAAACTGACAAACAATTAAATTTAAATAAATATATAATAAACATATATAATTAAATCAAATATACATAACACTCACTACTATTGCGTCTACTTGCTCTAGTTCTATTACCCCCACTGCTATTGAGTCTACTTGTTCTAGTTCTATTACCCCCACTACCGTTGCATCTACTAGCCCTAGTTCTAATTTACTCCCACTATCATTGTCTCTACTAGCCTTAGTTATATTAACCCCACTACCATTGTCTCTACTAGCCCCAGTTATATTGCCCACACTGATATTGCATCTACTTGTCCTAGTTCCACGAACCCCACTACCATTGCATATGCTACTCCTAGCTCTGCTACCCTACTCTTATTGCCTTTACTAGCCATAGTTCCATTACCCCCACTACCGTTGCATCTGCTAGCTCTAGTTCTATAACTCCCACTACCATTGCCTCTACTAGCCCTAGTTTTATTGCCCCCACTACCATTGCATCTGCTATTCCTGGTTCCATGAACCCAAATATCGTTGCATCTACTATCCCTAGTACTAATACCCACCCACCCCCACTACCGTTGCATCTACTAGCTCTAGTTCTATAACCCCCACTACCATTGCATCTACTAGCCCTAATTGTATTGCCCCCACTACCATTGCATCTGCTAGTCCTGGTTCCATGAACCCAAATATCGTTGCATCTACTATCCCTAGTACTACTACCCCCCCCCACTACCTCTGCATCTAATAGCGCTATTTCTATTACCCCCACTACCACTGCATCTACTAGCCTTAGTTCTATTATTCCCACTACCATTGCATCTACTAGCTCTAGTTATATTACCCCCACTACCAATGCATCTTCTAGCCTTAGTTCTATTATTCCCACTACCATTTGCATCTTCTAGCGCTATTTCTATTACCCCCACTACCACTGCATCTACTAGCCTTAGTTCTATTATTCCCACTACCATTGCATCTACTAGCTCTAGTTATATTACCCCCACTACCAATGCATCTTCTAGCCTTAGTTCTATTATTCCCACTACCATTTGCATCTTCTAACGCTATTTCTATTACCCCCACTACCACTGCATCTACTAGCCTTAGTTCTATTATTCCCACTACCAATGCATCTTCTAGCCTTAGTTCTATTATTCCCACTACCATCTGCATCTTCTAGCGCTATTTCTATTACCCCCACTACCACTGCATCTACTAGCCTTAGTTCTGTTATTCCCACTGTCATTGCATCTACTAGCTCTAGTTATATTACCCCCACTACCATTGCATCTACTAGCCTTAGTTCTATTATTCCCACTGTCATTGCATCTTCTAGCTCTATTTATATTACCCCAACTACCATTGCATCTCCTAGCTCTGATAATGAAGTCTGTTTGGTATCTATGCAAGTACGACTACTGCTAAAGTTGAAACATATAATATATAAAGATAAACTGAATAAAATTTAGTTATGCTACATTTGTCCAATTCCGGTATATGCACATGGAATTTGATCTTCCTGTACGAACTCAAATTCCGAGAAATTTGAAAAATGACAGCTGGAAGCCTTCCGAATAATCTCTTGACCTCCAACACGTGATAGCAGGAAGCACTTTATTTTCCAGATGGATGTGATACTCTATCAGAAAAGCGAAACATGCAAATATCTACAGTTTAATTTTGTTATTATTAACCAATCTGCGTTCTTTTAATTGATTTCCTTGCTCCTTGTTTGTGAGACACGGTACCTAATAATTCGAGAATTCGAACAATATTATTCAATATTATCATTTTTAAACATGATGGACTAATGTGTATCGGATTTCTGTTTCTAAAATGATAAGTAAACATCACAAATTGACATGGATACATTTAGATACCACGACAGTCACAAATTGACATGGATACATTTAGATACCACGACAGTCACAAATTGACATGGATACATTTAGATACCAAGACAGTCACAAATTGACATGGATACATTTAGATACCAAGACAGTCACAAATTGACATGGATACATTTAGATACCAAGACAGTCACAAATTGACATGGATACATTTAGATACCACGACAGTCACAAATTGACATGGATACATTTAGATACCAAGACAGTCACAAATTGACATGGATACGTTTAGATACCACGACAGTCACAAATTGACATGGATACGTTTAGATACCACGACAGTCACAAATTGACATGGATACATTTAGATACCACGACAGTCACAAATTGACATGGATACATTTAGATACCACGACAGTCACAAATTGACATGGATACATTTAGATACCAAGACAGTCACAAATTGACATGGATACATTTAGATACCAAGACAGTCACAAATTGACATGGATACATTTAGATACCAAGACAGTCACAAGCTTGATGTGTAACCAAAGTGGACTATTAAAGTTGGTGATTTAAAAAAGACAGATTTTATCGGACAACGTATGTAAATAAATAATTTAAAAAATTAAGACCATATTTTTACAATTCCACTGACACATTCCATCTTTATTTAGAAGTTAATTAGATCTTAGTGCGAATAGTGTATACACGTCTCCAGTCGCGAATAGTAAATACACGTCTCCAGTCTCGAAGAGTATATACACGTGTCCAGTCAGGGGCCCCGAATGACCGAGTGGTCTAAAGCGCTCTCCGTTACGGATCATTGCCATCTCACCTCTGTCTGCGTGGGTTCGAGTCTAGGATAGACCAATGTGGGTATGTGAGAAAGCTTGCCAGTAGCTTCTCGTGGGTCGGTGGTTCTTCCCGGGATTTTCCCCGGGTTGTTCCTCCACCATTAATGCTGGCCGCCATGCATAGCCTATCGTGTGCTGACAAATGGCGTTAAACCCCACAACAACAACAACAACAACAACAACGTCTCCAGTCACGAATAGTATATACACGTCTCCATTCACGAATAGTATATACACGTCTCCAGTCACGTCTCCAGTCACGACTAGTGTATACACGTCTCCAGTCACGAAAAGTATATACATGTCTCCAGTCACGAACAGCATAAACACGTCTCAAGTCACAAATAGTAAATACACGTCTCCAGTCATGAATAGTATATACAAGTCTCCAGTCACGAATAGTATATACACGTCTCCAATCACGAATATTATATTCACGTTTCCAATCATTAATATTATATACACGTCTCCAGTCACGAATATCATATACACATCTCCAGTGGTGAGACCTTTCTTTGTTTAAATAATAATTACAAGTTTCACTTTAAATGAAAATCGTGTTTAATTTGTGAGAATATTGTTCATCGTGGAAATATGTGCCAAACAAACTCTTTAATAGGGCGTCTTTTCACTGAAGGCACCAACAAGGTTTGCACTCCGTGTTATTGTTCGTGTCATGAACTTGGACACTGAGCTCACAGCAGGGTCGAAGAAGCATCATTTGTATTGAATCTGATAACAATGTAATTATTTTGTTAATATGCTCAGCAGTCACGACGTATAATGACCCTAATGTGGTAAGTACAATAATGGCAACATCTTTCTTTAAAGTGGTTGAAGGTTTGGTTTATAAAGGCTGCTGTGTTATGAAGTGATGAAATTATAGGCCCATAAAGGATAAATACAAAATAATATATCTAAATGTATAAATAGTAAATACCTACCTAGCTACATGCATACATACCTATCTACACACACACACGCACGCACACACACACACGCACTTATACATACATACATACATACACACACATACATACATACATACATACATACATACATACATACATACATATGTAGCAGAAGAAGAACGATAAAAGTGTAAAGATATTTACATAGGTATACCTAAATTTATATGTGTGATTTTTAAATCTAATATAAAAAGTGACAATTACTGACTGTACGTGTAATGTGCATTTCTGTTTGCAAAATAAATCACAAATTCCACTCCTTATTCTCTTCACACGACCAAATACCGTGAGATTTCAAACATACTTGCTACTTACAAATTGGTGGATGACCGATAAAATGTTTTAAGTCATGAAAAGGTTTATATATTTATAAAAGAGGTTTATCAAAGTTTAAAAACAAATTTTATCTCTGTTGGTGTATAATTCCAAATTTGAAATCTTTTGCTCAATGACATGACTAAAGAAAAAAAGCGAGACAAAGTTGTATTGTAAATTTTCTCATTGTTACAATTGTTGCAAACTATGAATTGCATGCGATGGGAAACATGACGCTGATAGAATCAACACAAATGTCAACATACCATTGATTAAGTTGAAGATGAATGTGTGCATCACCTGTGTGTATCTCTTATACCGTGTAATGTGTATTGTAAACAGACTAATATGCAGTTGTTTTGGTTTCACGTATAATCCGAATGCTATGGGAAGCTCATGTATATACCAATTTTACTATTGCAAGTTTATACGTATACGGCGGGCCTTTTCTTTGGACATTAAGTTTTCTTAATGCGGTACCCCACCACCACCACCACCAAAACAAACAGCAACATGGATTTTAATCACAGATTACATTCTTGGTGCAGCAGTTGAAATTACCACGATGTAATGCAATGTACGGCTGTTGGACACTGAAATGGCAAATCAAAATAGAAATATAAAAGAAATGGACAGGGTATAAATGTTTAGATGCAGTTTATAAAATTTATCCTCAATTCTTCAAAGACTCTAACCTACCAGCATAAAATATCTATCTTCATTCTTTGTATCCAACATCTAACAAATTGCTCACCCCCACCGACCCCCCCCCCCACCCCAAAAAGAAAAAACAATCTCACGAGATAATTATATCCGTTTTAAAGGTAGTTTTAATACGGATGAGAGCTTTATCTCGGTGATAAATCTCTCCACTGTGGCCTGTCATTTGTAGCAGTTATTGTAATTTGTCATTTTCCATCCAGTCGATCATTGTATTAGATGAAGTGATGTGAACATACACTTTACATGATTTAATGCACATATGACAAAAATATTTTCTTTTTGTATATAAATTCCATATAGTATTTATATTGTACTTCAAAAATATTTTGGCTGTATTAAACCAAAATGAGGAGTTATCTGGCTCAACGTCAGGCACAATGTATAAGGTGAACCCCACCCCAATTGAGCTTAAAGAGTAAATAAATCGACGCTAGGCATAAATCACGTACTACTTTTATCTCGTGATCAGTAAAAGCAAGGAGTGCAAGTCAAAGTAAACATTTGGTATGACAAAGAAGTCAAGAAAGTGTGAAAACAGATGAAATCCAAAGACAATGGTAAATATGCCACAGCAGGTCACACGCTTTGGTTCTCTAATAGACATTAATTCACGAAATCAGTGTTTCAAACACGTCACTTTTCCGGTAAGAACAGAACGCATTGTTTGGTGCAGGTGGACACGTACGTATAATTAAAAACACGCTTCAGTAATGTCATAAATACAAATTTTTCAATACCATTAGATTAATTGAAATATGTTGTAGTGATCAGTAAGGAACATGACCCTCTTAATATGTGAAAAAATAATATAAGGCATTATATTTCAGTCTTAACAAATAAGAGACAAAAGACACCAACCTGCTCGGAAATACAGGTTCGGGTTTGTTTAGTGCTTTACTGAAATGGACGGTATCAAAAAGAGGGTGAAACAGAAAACTGGTAATCACCGTGTTTTTTAAAATAAATTTTGTTATCAGACACACAAACAAACAGACAGACAGACAGTATGTATGTATGTATGTATGTATGTATGTATGTATGTATGTATGTATGTATGCATGCATATATGTATTTAAGTATGTACGTATGTATGTATGTATGTATGTATGTATGTATGTATGTACGTGTCTGTCTGTTTGTATTTATGTCTGTGCATGTTCACTAGTTTTATTTTTATATCATCACAATACCGGTTATATATTGTTTTTCGAAGTTAATTTCTAACTATGAAAATATCATAAATTGCAAAAGAACTTTACGAAGACAGATTCTTTCAAATTGCTGTAAACTTATTTAAGATAAAAGACGAAGCTGTTATAATTAATAAAAAGGCCTATAAATGTAAAGGATTGGATAGAATATATAAATTTAAAGACTAGATAAAATATATAAATTTAAAGGATTGGATAAAATACAGAAATTTAAATGATTGAAAAAATATGTAAGTTTATTGGACTAAATAAAATATATAAATTCTTCAAACTAAAGGGTCCATCTTTGTCATACAAACCGCATTCTTGTAAAAGTCTAAAATTTACTCAGGTGGTACATCATAATTAGCTTCTCATAGCACGGTTATGTCTCATGTGGTGGAAAATGATGTCTCACGTAGTGGAAGAAGATGTCTCACGCGGTGGAAGATGATACGCTCTACCAGAATGTATTACGCTGTTAGTGGACACTTACATCGTATGCACACTTTCGTGGTTAACCCTTCAGTAGTAAGTATAAATCACGTATATGTGCCGTATACGTTGGGATTTTACTATTTTTTGTGGATTTTGATTTTGGATTCTGTGTTTGTGGATTTTGATTCCACTTTTTTCCAGGTATACAGAACATCATAATTTGTACAATACTGGAAGTGGTTATAAGCAATGAAGGTCAACTTTGGCTGCTTCTATAGGCATTCTTCTATTCAGAAACGGGGAAATATAGGGCAGATTTGGCTGCTTAATATGGAATCTTCCATTCTAAAACAGGCGAATGCAGGGTAGCTTTGGCTGTTTTTTGTACAGTAAATGTTATGGCTGTATATATATATATATATATATATATATATATATGGGCTGGTAAGGACGTAAGACAAAAATCCACAATTAATATTAAAAATATTTAAAGTATTAACATTTGAGTAACGATGGCCACAAGACATAAGGGGGTATTATGGCTACAAAAGGAACTTTAATATCATGTTTGACATCATGACTACGAAGGGAACTTTAATATGAAGCATGTCACCATGACTACCAAGGGAACTATATAATATCAAGAAAGACACCGTGACTTTAGCATAGCGTATGACTTTGTTGGTATTAATGGGAACAGACCATGGGTTGAAAAGTAATGTTTATTAGTTTATTAACACACTTACTGTCATCCATTACATATTCTTACTAGCCTGGTGACATAGGGTTGCTATATCTTCAACAGATTTAATATTAAAAGTTGCATGGAGATTTTTAAATCCACGATGGCGTTATACAGGTGTTTCTTTAATGTCCCTGGAACAACTTGAAAAAGAAGGCGGTGCCATAATTCATGATGCCCACTTAATGAATATGATTCAGACTAAAAGTCGAATTAGATTGCTAAGTTGAAACGAAATTTCACGGACATTTTCAAATGTTTTGGAATATTACATTTAAAAGTAAGACGGAGTTCGAAAGTGATACTAAAATATCGAAATGGAAACTACATGAAAAACTGAAAATCGCAAAACCATTTTACTGATGTAAAAATATATTATAAAATGTAATACTTTGCACAAAGATTAAAATATATACCATTTGTAAAGAATCAACACATTTTAAAGATACTTTCAAAACATTACTAAAATTTAAATGCTTAAGCAAAGAACTAGAAACAATTTTTCAGACAAAATTTAAAAACAGCATTTAAACCACCAAAATTATCAACTATAAAACAAAATATAAAAAATGACTACAAATTATTAAATAACACTATATCAATAACCCATTACAATACTGTATGTATCTCAAAGTAAAATGCAAAATCTATACAAAAAGTATTGTTAATGAAACAAATTTAGAAATTTAAAATCTTATAATTTCCAAAGAAAATGTAAAAAGCAATTAATTGAAAACTAAAAATATATTTTTACAAAATATATTTTTAATCAACCAACACATTTACAACAAATATGTTTAAAATTTAACAACAAATATTGCAGGCTTACAAGAAACATGACAGATAAATGTGTACAAAAACGTTATCAGGAACAAACACAACCTAAACATAATAAAGGAAAAGGCAAGTTTTGAAAAATCTTTTGCAGAGAATGATTTTAAACACTTCTTGAGAATTTTAATATGTCCAAATGCCATGTTGAATGGAAAAATAAACAAGACTGAACCAATACGTTTAAAATGTATTTAAAAGAACTTCATGAAACCGGACAAAACGTCAGAAGCAACGAAACAATTATTTGCCTCCATACATGTCTCGATGATACAATAACCAAAGAAGTGCGTCATGTTACACCAAGTATAAAGTCGCGAAAATCAGGTGATATTGATGTTCTTTAGAGTAATTTTAAAAGGACGCTGGAAATATCATTCTGCTTTTGTTAGTGTCTAATTTAAATAAATTATTTGATCTTAAATACTTCCCGAAGTGTGCGACTTTAGCTGTTATCGCACCCATTCATAAATATGTCTGAAAATGACAATCAAAGAGGAATCAGGAAAATATTTGCTTCAATTTCAAACCAAAGACCAATTAATTGGGTCATAGAAAGTGATATTACAGGTGAATGACAAGCTGGTTTGGAAATGAATATTTCGCCGTCTGCAATATCTTGACCCGCAGCAAATTGGCAAGTAATTTATGAGGTAACAACGAAGTGATTTTGGCTTTTTTGAAAAAGTATTTGGCGTATTGATCGGATATTACTTTATCATAGATTAGTAAATGAAAATTTTAGCAGTAAATTGCTTACGATACTGAAACCAGTATTGAAAACTTCAGCATTTATTTAATAGCGTCAAAATGGATTCATAGAAACATTTGATTGCCTTGCAGTAGCTGTGTTTTATCAGCTTTTTATTTTGGATATTTCTTTATGGGGTAGGACACATTTCTGACCAGCATAACGGAGTAACATTATAAAATGTTTCTTGCACGGTTATATGCTGATGATTCGGTTATCTTTGCCGAAATAGCTATTGACTTCAAAGAATTCTAATAAATCTAAACAAAATACCGCAGCATCTGAAAATTAAAGACAGTTGTAGTTTTTCGCGAAAGATTAGAAACCATCTGAACTAGTAATGCTACACAGTACGATTAGAAAAATCTCCGATGTTGAAAAACTGGGCCCTTTATGTGCTGATATAGAAGACGCGCTCCACTTCGCTGCTGAAGGTCCGCTTTATGGTAATTAGAGAAAAGCCCACTTACATTCCTAAGTTCACTGTGAATAAAAATCACGTAAAATTGTATATTTTATGCCAAGAATCAGTAATGGTATTATTATCGTACATAATTTGTTTTGTTTTTTTTTGTTTTTTTTGGCAAGAACTATAGAAATTAGAGTCGGTATGTTAATCCTAGAAATATTATGTATCGTGGTTGTACCATATTTTTTTGATGCATGTATATTTCTGGGGTCTATGTGATAAAATGAATTAAGATTGTTATCATTTAGAAAAAAATATAATTTCCAAACGTAATAGAAAGCCAATTAATTAGGTGAAAAACAAATGGTATATTTGTCTTCAAAAATATTTCTTAAAATAACAATACATTTACAACGTATTTAAAACAGTATTTGAAAAACATCATTTAAACACAAACACACATGACCTTAAAGGTGTCCTTTTTTAAGTATCAAACACACATGACCTTAAAGGTAAACCAACAAATGTCTCTTTTAAATATCAAACACACATGACCTTAAAGGTAAACCAGCAAATGTCTCTTTTAAATATCAAACACACATGACCTTAAAGGTAAACCAGCAAATGTCTCTTTTAAATATCAAACACACATGACCTTAAAGGTAAACCAGCAAATGTCTCTTTTAAATATCAAACACACATGACCTTAAAGGTAAACCAGCAAATGTCTCTTTTAAATATCAAACACACATGACCTTAAAGGTAAACCAGCAAATGTCTCTTTTAAATATCAAACACACATGACCTTAAAGGTAAACCAGCAAATGTCTCTTTTAAATATCAAACACACATGACCTTAAAGGTAAGCCAACAAATGTCTCTTTCAAGTATCAATTATACATGACCTTAAAGTCAAACCAATAATTGCCTTTTTCAAGTATCAGTTATACATGACCTTAAACGTAACCCAATAATTACCTCTACCAAGTATCAAACATAATGACTTTAAAGCTAAACCAACAGTTGCCTTTTTCAAGCATCAAACGTAGACGACCTTAAAGGTAGCAAACTAATTCCCTTACTCAAGAATGATATCTATATATGACCTTAAAGGTAAACAATCGCCTACTTCATACAATTAAAATACTCAATAACTTTGCGTTAACCTTTCCTAGAAACGTAACGAACGCGACAAAACGTTGCAGTTTATTAGGCAAATATTTACAACTATGGTCTTTTATCTCGAAAGAAGTACAAAAATGTAAAACTAGGGTGCTACTATGGTCTTTTGTCACCAGAAAAGTACAAACATCCATATAGGATTAATCAAGAATCTAGTTAATGCCATTATGAATACGTGTAGGTCAGCGTTGTGTAAAATCAACGTCAATTCTATTTTCTTAAGGGTCATTAGCAATACATTTATGCAATCGTTGTAGGTCAGCATTATTTAAAATCCCCATCGACTAAGATCATGAGGAACATCTGAGTGCAATCGTTGTCAATTCAATCGTGTGTTTAAGAAAAACTCTCTAGCCCTGTGTTTAATGCTGGTGAGCAAGGATTCTAAAGATCTAAACGTTGCTTATTTATCTGAGTTTACGTTATATGTGTAAAACAGACTTCCATACATATCACATAGGATATAAAACAGACTTCCATTAAACATCAAATAGGATATAAAACAGACTTACATAGATATCACATAGGATATAAAACAGACTTTCATAAATATCACATATGATATAAAACAGACTTCCATAAGCATCAAATAGGATATAAAACAGACTTCCATAAATATCACATTAAACATCAAATAGGATATAAAACAGACTTCCATAAATATCACATAGGATATAAAATAGACTTCCATTAAACATCAAATAGGATATAAAACAGATTTCCATAAATATCACATAGGATATAAAACAGACTTCCATTAAACATCAAATAGGATATAAAACAGACTTCCATTAAACATCAAATAGGATATAAAACAGACTTCCATAAATATCACCTAGGATATAAAACAGACCTCCATAAATGTCACATAGGATATAAAACAGACTTCTATCAAACATCAAATAGGATATAAAAAAAACTTCCATACATATCACATAGGATCTAAAACAGACTTCCATAAATATCAAATAGGATATAAAATAGACTTCCATAAATATCACATAGGATATAAAACAGACTTCCATAAATATCACATAGGATATAAAACAGACTTCCATTAAACATCAAATAGGATATAAAACAGATTTCCATAAATATCACATAGGATATAAAACAGACTTCCATAAATATCAAATAGGATATAAAACAGACTTCCATAAACATCAAATAGGATATAAAACAGACTTCCATAAATATCACATAGGTTATAAAACAGACTTCCATAAATATCACATAGGATATAAAACAGGCTTCCATTAAACATCAAATAGGATATAAAACAGATTTCCATAAATATCACATAGGATATAAAACAGACTTCCATAAATATCAAATAGGATATAAAACAGACTTCCATAAATATCACATAGGATATAAAACAGACTTCCATAAATATCACATAGGATATAAAACAGACTTCCATTAAACATCAAATAGGATATAAAACAGATTTCCATAAATATCACATAGGATATAAAACAGACTTCCATAAATATCAAATAGGATATAAAACAGACTTCCATAAACATCAAATAGGATATAAAACATACTTCCATAAATATCACATAGGTTATAAAACAGACTTCCATAAATATCACATAGGATATAAAACAGACTTCCATAAATATCAAATAGGATATAAAACAGACTTCCATAAATATCACATAGGATATAAAACAGACTTCCATTAAACATCAAATAGGATATAAAACAGACTTCCATAAATATCACATAGGATATTAAAAAAAGACTTCTATAAATATCAAATAGGATATAAAACAGATTTCCATAAATATCACATTGGATATAAAACAATCTTCCATAAATATACTTCCATAAATATCACATAGGATATAAAACAGACTTCCATTAAGCATCACATAGGATAGTTGTAGGAAAATTAAACAGCTAGTGCTAGGATAACGCCTGATGAGATCTGTCAATGTTATGTTACTATGACGTAGAAATCAAGATGCAGTCATCAAACATATTGAAGACGGAAACCAAGAACAGTTCTTGTGGTCGAAATATTTGCATGGACTCATAGCATTTGCTGTTTAACAGAATAAATTAAACGCATTTCAGTCTCATGGCGAATGTACCCAGAAGCCATAATTAATAATCTTGCTTCACATTTTATATTCCTCCTAAATACGTTGCGTGTTTGTTTTCAAATATGTCAGCCATAATTAGATTTGGATTGATATCGGTCTTCCATGAGGTTCTCCTATTCTGTACAGTGATACGTATCCTCCAGGACAATTCCATCATCTGATCTTAACATTCAAAGGGCGACATAATTACACCTTTTTGGAATTAACTCTGCACCTGATAATATTTTGAGATAAATAAATTGCGCATGCGTGTCAGACATGTACAGTGAATCCTATCTAATAACGTGGGGTTTATCTCTTTTGCTACACTAGTTAACCGTTCAATTAGTGTGCAAGGTGAACAAAGCGAGAATATCAGAGGTTCAATAGCAGCTTTTTGTGCTTAAATTTTCATATTTGATAGCATTTAGTTTGTTCCTTTACCGAACAGACGTGTCTTTAATAGATTTCACAGACCGTGATAATTTGTAAATTACGTCTGTCGATCAGACGAAGGTGATGATAATTTGATGATGACTGATCAAGACCAATAAAGATTTTTGTCTTTGGGCGACAATGAAATGATAACAGGTATATTTTACACTATAGATAAGTGAAGATGTCTACGTGATATCCCATAATCAAAGTAACACAAGCAGCCATCTTTATCAGGGTAAGTAGATAAAGCAGTGTGTGGCTCCACCTTAAACATGCTCGTTAAAGCAAATTTTTAATTACATGGGAAATTTGATCAAGTAGATATTTTCCGAAGCTATGGGCAATGGTGAAATAAAATGGAAGCTTGACTTATAGCGTTGGGCAACGAAGTAACAAGATAAATAAACAATAGAAGCTGTAAATTATGCTTGGTACAAACATTATTGGAAATATTGCAATCTCATCTAGTGTGTACATTTATGTCCATCAATAATGTTTGTCTGTTCGAATCTGTGAATTCATTTATTTCTATAAATAATGTTTGTCTTTTTCGAATTAACGACTTGCATCATTATGTACACCAGTATATTATGAAGACCAGTAAATTATGTAGACCAGTAGACTATGAAAACCAATAGATTATGTAGACTTGAATATTATGTACACCTGCATATTGTAAAGACTAGTAGATTATAAAGACCAGTAGATTATAAAGACCAGTGGATTATGTAGACCAGTAGATTATAAAGACCAGTGGATTATGTAGACCAGTAGATTATAAAGACCAGTATATTATAAATACCATTATGCGATGTAGACTAGTTGATTATAAAGACCAGTAGATTATAAAGACCAGTTGATTAGGTAGACCAGTGGATTATAAAAGACCAGTAGATTATGTACACCTGTAGATTGTAAAGACCAGTAGATTATAAAGACCTGTAGATTATGACGACCAGTAGATTATGTAGACCATATGTAGACCTGTAGATTATGTAGACCAGTAGATTATGTAGACCAGTATATTATAAATACCAGTATGTTATGTAGAATTGTATATTATGTACACCTGTAGATTGTAAAGAGCAGTAGATTATAAAGACCAGTAGATTATGTACACCTGTAGATTATAAAGGCCAGTAGAGTATGTAGACCAGTAGATTATAAAGACCAGTAGATTATGTAGACCAGTAGATTATAAAGACCAGTAGATTATGTAGACCTGCAGATTATAAAGACGAGCAGATTATGTAGACTTGTATAATATGTACACCTGTAGACTGTAAAGACCAGTAGATTATGTAGACCAGTAGATTATGTAAACTAGTAGATTATGTAGACTTGTAGATTATACAAACCAGTATATTATGTAGACCAGTAGATTATAAATACAGTAGATTACGTATGAAAGTACAATACGAAGACCAGTAGATTATGCAGACCAGTAGATTATGCAGGCCAGTAGATTATGTAGACTAGTAGATTATACAAACCAGTATATTATGTAGACCAGTAGATTATAAAGACAGCATATTACGTATAGAAGTACAATACGCAGACCAGTAGATTATGAAGACCAGTAGATTATGTAGATCAGTAGATTATAAAGACCAGTAGATTGTAAAAACCAGCATATTACGTAGACCAGTAGACTATGAAGAGAAGTAGACTCCAATATACAACTTTATTAATAAGGTCCGGTCAATATTCGACCTTATTAATAAAGTCGGGTCAATATACAACCTTATTAATACATTCGGGCCAATATACAACCTTATTAATAAAGTCGGATCAATATACAACCTTATTAATAAAGTCCGGTCAATATACAACCTTATTAATAAAGTCGTATCAATATACAACCTTTTTAATAAAGTCGGGCCAATATACAACCTTATTAATAAAGTCGGGTCAATATACAACCTTATTAATAAAGTCCGGTCAAAATACAACCTTATTAATAAAGTCCGGTCAAAATACAACCTTATCTTATAAAGTCCGGTCAATATACAACCTTATCTTATAAAGTCCGATCAATATACGACCTTATTAATAAAGTCGGGTCAATATACAACCTTATTAACAAAGTCGGGTCAATATACGACCTTATTAATAAAGTCCGGTCAAAATACAACCTTATCTTATAAAGTCCGGTCAATATACGACCTTATTAATGAAGTCGGGCCAATATACGACCTTATTAATAAAGTCGAGTCAATATACAACCTCATTAATAAAGTCGGGTCAATATACAACCTTATTAATAAAGTCCGGTCAATATACGACCTTACTAATACAGTCGGGTCAATATACAACCTTACTAATAAAGTCCGGTCAATATACGACCTTACTAATAAAGTCGGGTCAATATACAATCTTATTAATAAAGTCGGGTCAATATACACCCTTATTAATATAGTCCGGTCAAAATGCAACTTTATCTTATAAAGTCCGGTCAATATACAACCTTATCTTATAAAGTCCGGTCAATATACGACATTATTAATAAAGTCTGGTCAATATACAACCTTATTAATAAAGTCGGGTCAATATACGACCTTATTAATAAAGTCCGGTCACAATACAACCTTATTAACAAAGTCGGGTCAATATACGACCTTATTAATAAAGTCGGGTCAATATACAACCCTATTAATAAAGTCCGGTCAATATACGACCTTATTAATAAAGTCGGGCCAATATACGACCTTATTAATAAAGTCGGGCCAATATACGACCTTATTAATAAAGTCGGGTCAATATACAACCTTATTAATAAAGTCCGGTCACAATGCAACCTTATCTTATGAAGTCCGGTCAATATACGACCTTATTAATAAAGTCCGGTCACAATACAACCTCATTAACAAAGTCGGATCAATATACGACCTTATTAATAAAGTCGGATCAATATACAACCCTATTAATAAAGTCCGGTCAATATGTGACCTTATTAATAAAGTCGGGCCAATATACGACCTTATTAATAAAGTCGGGCCAATATACGACCTTATTAATAAAGTCGGATCTATATACAACCTTATTAATAAAGTCCGGTCACAATACAACCTTATCTTATAAAGTCCGGTCAATATACGACCTTATTAATAAAGTCGGGCCAATATACGACCTTATTAATAAAGTCGGGTCAATATACGACCTTACTAATAAAGTCGGGTCAATTATACAACCTTATTAATAACGTCAAAATACAAACTTATCTAGGAGAAACCAGAGAAAACAATTTTCTAAAGAAAATTAATTTTAATTCAGTTACCAATTTATGACAAAAATCTCAGCAAGAAATATAAGAAACTGACGGGTCACCTGCTAACGAACATACATATATAGAAAAGGAGAGCTTTAATAGTCTCGTATGTTTGAATTGCACATAGAGATTCCCCACCCCCACTAACTTGCTGACCATTCCAAATAATTTAGTCTTCTCATTCAATCCGAATGCCATCGAGTACATTTTTCCTTACTATTTACCAAATTTTCCTAGGTCATGAAGTGAAAGCCTTTTCTCGCGTTTTGATGTCTTTACAAAAGTAAATCGTATTTTCCCAGGTGTTCAACAGCTGATTATATTTCAGGCAGTCCACCAAAGGAAACCCCAGCTTGATATATCAAATTCATAGTCAAGTCATCTATAGCAAGTATTTATGTTAATAAAGTCTCTGATTTGACAACTGGGACTCTGATATCTTGATAGCATACATAAAAATACGTAAATCTAGTATAAGAGAAATGCAAGTAGTAAGTAGTAAGTATAAACATATAGAACTCTAATATCCGGGAAATGCAGGTAGTAAGTATAAATATAATTAACTGATATCTTGTTAATGCAGAAAGTAAGTACAAGTATTACGTATATTTGACTATTTTATTTGTATTTTTTGTTGGCTTTTGTCCATTATTATTGTTGTTGTTGTTGTTGTTGTTATTATTATTATTATTATTATTATTATTATTATAAGCGTTTATTTGTAATACAGGCCACTGGCCCGTGTTACATTTCCATACATCATGCGGTACAATAAGATGTTTTAGTGCGTAACAAAATAATATATCTATTGGTCTATAGAAAGATGGTCTTTCCATCGACTTCCAATGGCCTATAGAAAGATGGTCTTTCCATCGACTTCCAATGGCCTATATAAAGATGGTCTTTCCATCGACTTAATCTCATCCTGCAGCTTTTGCTTCCAAATATCTTCACATATCTGGCTGGAATATCTAAGAAACGTATTTTCATCATTTACGTCCTAAGTACACCACATTACAAAATCCGAGTATAAAAAGAAGCTTTGTAACATTGTTAGCCCAGCAGTCACAAATTTACCCCCATCTTAACTGTAAATTGTAGCATTATTTAGGAACAGTCTTTTTGTTGTGTTCAGTTTTTATCTGAGAGTATTTATTTAAATTGTTTACTGGAACTATAACGTGCACATTAATATTTTTCGGACAAATTGAGTATTTTGGGATTATTGGGAATTCATTCGATAAAATTTTGGATTATATCGTTATGATGCATCAAGACTGTTAGCACACAAACCCTATTCCATGTTATTGGCATATCAGCACATTACAGATTGGAATTCGTTTTGAACCCCACTGGAATTCATTCGAAATTCTCTTTTGTTTTTGACTTGCGATATAACTGTTAGCGTTATTTGAGATATAATTGACAATACTGTAAGTTGTTTTAAACTTTTCACTTTGAAAGTAAAATATTTGTTAATTGTACAAAAGTTTTTCGTTTTTGTTCTTTTCTATTATTTAGTTTAATATCATAACAATTCCTAACTTTGATATCTGGGAAAATCAGACAGTAAGATTAAATACAGTTGGTAAGTGTAACTATGAGTATCTCTGATAACTGGGAAACTCAGATAACAAGTTTTAAAATAAGTCAGCTAATAAGTAAGTGCCTCCTATTTGTTGGTTTCAAACTACTAAACGTTTGAAACTTACTTTGTTTATTTAAAGGTTATGTTTTTGCGTTTTTACAAATTGAAAATTAGCGTGGCACATATATAATATCCAATCATATTTTTATATGCTGCATAAAATTATGCTACATATATATTAATATACTTTTTACCGTATGTAGTCATAGATTAGTGGAGGCCAACTGCAAACATCATTGACCGTGATCAGCCGTCATATAACGCTCTTTGTTCTATTGACTACACTTAACAAACTGAAAATCTGGGTCTGTGCAATTTGCAGAGTGACTTCGAGCTATAAGCGAGTACTTATGGTTCCCACACGATGCAGCACGTGTATTATACAGTGTAATGGAATGCCGACTTACATTTGTATCGTTGGCTTTCGCTTGACCTGAAAAATCAAGCGACAACACCTGGAAACCTAGGCTATTCAAGAAAATATAAAGTAATTTTAAAACTTCATGCCTTTTATAAAACCGCTTCTTTACCATATTAATATATTCTGAAAGGCGTTCGAGGTTTGTTTCATGCCATCTGAACAAATCTGGCTACAGGTGTGGCTTATTTAGTTATTAAGAATAAAGTCACTTTCCTGAAATGTTGTGCAAATATTTTGCGTCTTTGTTGATCATTTTTAGGTTGATTTTAGCAGATATAAAAGCAACGAGACCTAACTCCTGAAATGCAACCGGCCATGGGAAATCAAAATTGCAAACATCTCGTGCCGTTCGTTAATTTTTACAATAGATGTGAATATAATACGAATTTCAAATTTAGAGAGCGCATTGCTTGATAATTTAGAGTGTGCATTTCTTTTTAATTTAGAGTCATTTTTAAAAAGAGTCAACAGAAAGGAGTAGAAAGTGTACTATCTACATCAATCAAACTAAACTTATCAAAAATATTTTCTAACAAAAGAAAAGTGTATATTTGTGCTTCACCGAATTCGTATTGAAGTAAAACAAACAATTAACTGTAAATTTTTGTATTTATTCACTAGTGTTTTTTTAATTCTTCTTTTCTTTCATATTTTATCTTGTTATGATAATATTTTATTGCTGTTATTATGTTTACATTTTAGAATTTTGCCTTTAAATATTGTGATATTACAATGTTGTCTTTAAATATTCTGATGTTACAACGTTATATTTAAATATTCTGATATTACAACGTTGTCTTTCAATATTCTGATGTTACAACGTTGTCTTTAAATATTCTGATGTTACAACGTTCTATTAAAATATTCTGATGTTACAACGTTGCCTTTAAATATTCTGATGTTACAACGTTGTCTTTAAGTATTCTGATGTTACAACGTTCTATTTAGATATTCTGATGTTACAACGTTGTCTTTAAATAGTCTGATGTTACAAAGTTCTATTAAAATATTCTGATGTTACAACGTTCTATTAAAATATTCTGATGTTACAACTTTGTCTTTAAATATTCTGATGTTACAATGTTGTCTTTAAATATTCTGATGTTACAACGTTCTATTAAAATATTCTGATGTTACAAAGTTTCCTTCAAATATTCTGATGCTACAACGTTGCCTTTAAATATTCTGATGTTACAACGTTCTATTTAGATATTCTGATGTTACAACGTTGTCTTTAAATAATCTGATGTTACAACGTTGTCTTTAAATAATCTGATGTTACAACGTTCTATTAAAATATTCTGATGTTACAACGTTGTCTTTAAATATTCTGATCTTACAACGTTGTCTTTAAATATTCTTATGTTACAACATTGTCTTTAAATATTCTGATGTTACAACGTTCTATTTAAATATTCTGATGTTACAACATTATATTTAAATATTCTGATGTTACAACGTTGTCTTTAAATATTCTGATGTTACAACGTTCTATTTAAATATTCTTATGTAACAACGTTCTAATAAAAATATTCTGATGTTACAACGTTTTATAGAATTCTTTAGAAAGTTCAAATGGTATTTGAAAGTTACAATAAGTTAGGATTCCTATATAAACCTTGTTATAATTTAGTAAATTTTTAAAATTATCTATATAGGTTTAATTGGGGGGGGGGAATGTAATAAACACAATTTAAAGATTCAAAAACTGTAAACTCTGTTAAACTTCATACATAATTTTGAAATTTTCAAATTTTCCCTGATTATTATAAATTTTAAACATTTAAATTTTATGTAATTTATATTGGGTTGGGATTCCTATTTAATTTATATTAAATTTAGGATTTAAAACCAGTTGAAATTTTAAAATTTGGAATTGGAATCCTAAGATTTGGCGGGACTCATGTCTGGGTCGGGGGATGAGTTGGAGGCTATGGCCTGCGCACTGACAGTATCACACCCCTGGCGGGTAGCCAACCGAAGCTCTCCTTCCCATCCCCCTCCCCATTTTGCTCCTCCTCTCCTCAGGATTCCAATTTCTTGACAAGTTAGTTCATAATTATCTCCCTATCACTATTATTTGCCCACATGCCTTCATTGTTCCAACAATGTAATCTGTAATTTTGTAAAGTGTATTTTTGTCGAATTTCCCATCTAAAAACAAAATGTTATTGCTTTTATATTTGTCTTATTTTATACATATTTCCCCTATTAACTTTAGTCTTTCGTCCTTTCTTTTTTCACATTGTGTCATTGGATGATATTTACTGAAAGGGGCATTCTTACACAGTGGACATTATGGCGATACTCTGATCATGTGCCGTCTCACTGCCACTTCTGTCAACCATGCATTGTTCATGTATTTGAAGCAGAGGCTTTGAATTTTAAGTGATCCTAATTTGTTCCAGTACCCCCAGGCCCTGTCCCAATTTACTCCGAAATTTTCTTGTTCTGCTTTACTCTTACTTTTTTTGTTGTATCTTCTCTTATCCATTGATATGTATCTTTTTCTTCCTTTTCCCATAACTCTGTTTTATCGTGATATTTAATTAGTAACTCTTTAACAAGCCTGAACTTCTATTTTTTTTTAAAATGTGTTATTTTGATATGTTTCCCTCCTATTCTTCATAGCATAACCGTAGCTATATATATATATATATATATATATATATATATATATATATATATATATATATATATATCCCTTCCCACGGTAGGTTGGGTTCAGATTTTTAATCTTTTAAAGCTGTTTAAAATGTTGGCATATTTAATTAAAATGGGATTAGGTAATGCTAATTCCCCCTTTCTCTCGCTCTATATAACGTTTCTTTATTTATGTAGTGGGTTTTATAATCCCATATATAATTAATAATGTCATTATCTACTTTATTTAATGTGGCATTTTCTATTTCTGTAGATTTTAAAATATAGTTTATGTTTTTTGAATGCATGTATGTTTTGGCAACCTGGGCCCGTTCCATTATACAGAATAATAATAATAATGAGGACTTTGTATAACGCCTAATCTTTAGAAGCTCTAAGCGCTTTACAACATTAGACAACACCTATAAGATATATTTAAAAAAAAACAACACAAAAAACATATAATAATATTATTACAAAAACAAACACCATGAAATTAGAAAAACATTAAAAAATAAAAAACATGCTGAGAATATTTCAGGTAGGAAACATTATTAAGTCTTTAATGGCGTTAGTGCCCAGATATTCACATTTTCTTCTATTTTCTTTTTCATGTTTTTACAGTTTTCCTGTTTATCTCTTCTCCCGAAAAAGACTCCCAGTGCCTTAGCTCGATCTTTGATTAGATGAAGGGTGGGGTAAGACCGGGGTGGATACTCCACCAGTTCTCTATCTTTAATATTTCTGTTTTTTCGTGGTTGATTTTAGACCCTGAAGCTTTACCAAATTTTTCAAATTATTTTTCCAGGTGTTTGACGGAGTTTGGGTCTTTTATAAAGTTAGTACAATCATCTGCATGTTGTAGCATCTTAATTTCGTCCTTTATTCTCTCTTCCTTTGGTCGGTTTGACTTAACATTTACGACCATTCTTCATCGGTCCAAAGACGTTGTGGTATTACAGAAACGAAAATCTTATATTCTCGTCTTTTCATGGATTTTCGCCCTTATCTTGATACGATGGTCAACAGTGATAGAGAGAGGGTGGGGACAGCCTCTGGATATTTTCATATTTGATTAATAATAATCGATTTTTAGAACCTTACAATAGGTTTAAGAAACAACAACAACATCAACAAAGCCTTAAATACATTACATACGTGTACCCAGTAACCAAGACATTTACCTTACTGTGCCAACCGGCGCTTGCAACTTTGTATCATTGACTATATAAACACTTTAGACAGGTCCCATGGGAAGTGGTCCCAAGGGAAGTGGTCCCAAGAGAAGTGTAAACATACTGTCATGAAAAACGATATTATAGGTTACTTAGTGCAATTTCAGTTTCAGATTTTTTTATTATTCAACCCAATTTCTTTTTCTCTCTTACTCCAGATTTATGCATATTTTGTCCCTTGTGCATGATAGGGGAGGGGAGAACGGAAAAAGAAGGGATTGAGATTACATTGTGTACCATGTTAAATTCATTTAGAAAACAGGGACTATTATTACTTTTTATCGTCTTTTTCATACCTCAATAATGATTAGTGAGTGGAAATTCCTCATTGATCCATAGGAATAGACCCAACAGCACTCACTTCCAAGATTGTTTATGTATGCGTATTATTGTGCCACTGGCGGATCACAATGTGATATACCAGTAGTATTGGTATATCAACTTGCTTTATACCAAAACTTTGTGATGTGATTTGTATTTTTAACGTAGCTTTAACAATTTTTCAGTCATATCGCTACGATGTCTGCAATGTGGCAGTTTCTAGTGATGTCTAGCACTGGGGTATCATGCCGCAGATATGTAGCATGATGTCCCACCCAGTCACATTATCCTGACACCAGCCGACCAGTCCTAACACTAACCTCTTATTGCTAAGCGCCAAGCGAGGCACTATCAACCCTTTAAAAGCCAAGTTATTTTTAATGATTAGGTATATATATATATATATATATGTGTGTGTGTGTGTGTGTGTGTGTGTGTGTGTGTGTGTGTCCAAGGCATTGTTTGCCAAAGGAGAATAACTATATTTAAACCACTCTTCAAAGTATGTTTTACTTTCACAAACAACTTTTGTTTGGGGACTACTAGCTAAGTATCGATGTCGGTCTGACATTTTGTAATTATGTAATTAAAGTAATTGCAGGCATTATTCATAGAAAACATATTAGGCTTTAAGCAGTGCTAAAAGTTTTATAAAGATAGTATCAACACCCGGTTAGGCACCTCGTCTGTCGGACTATTGATCCGCATTCTGAATGCTGTACGGCCTATCGACTTAGTTGTTAAATTGCATATGTCAAGATTTCATCGCTTGTATTTAGCTGTAATTCTATGGGAAATCTAGCTTCTTAACAATATATTTTAATAGTTGGAGGTTTGGAATCAATAAGGGAACCACAAAAAACGGCGTGGGTGGCCATCCGTTAATTTTAATATTATCTGGGGACTCTCAATTTGTAATAAGTTTTATATAAAATAGTATGTGTTTGAAGCACAATCGGACAAAGGCATTACATCAACGATAATATAGAATGGTGTCAGCAGATGATGATTGTCATTGTCGATACTATTTTGTTTAAAATATTAAAACTGACATTACCGTTTGGGTGGATCTTTTTTAGTAATTACTCGTGTCTTATTAGCTTTCTTCATTATATAACACGTTATTTGTAGATTTCATTACCTTTCACATTTTATCTTATATTTCTTCATGCTTACCTTCATTTGCAATAGATTATCTTTAAAATGGTTAGTTTAGTTCTGTTTTCCTGCAATTTACTGTATTTAAGTTTTTTTTAAAACGTTATCTTGAACTGACACCATATAGTGATTACTGTCAGCAGACCTTAAACCCTAAAAGTTGTATACTTATCATCATTTGACTAAATCTGTGTATAATTTGGCATTGAAATGTACAAATTTTAATCACTGACTAAAATCTGTGTATAATTTGGCATTGAAATGTATTTATCATCACGTGATTAAATCTGTGCAAAAATAAGCATTGAAATGTAAAAATGTTAATCACGTGACTAAATCTGTGTATAATTTGGCATTGAAAAGTACACTTATCATCACGTGACTAAATGTGTCTATAATTTGGTAGTGAAATGTACACTTATCATCACACGACTAAATATGTGTGTAATTTGGCATTCAAATGTACACTTATCATCACGTGACTAAATCTGGGTATAATTTGGCATTGAAATGTACACTTATCATCACGTGACTAAATCTGGGTATAATTTGGCATTGAAATGTACACTTATCATCACGTGATTAAATCTGTGCAAAAATAAGCATTGAAATGTAAAAATGTTAATCACGTGACTAAATCTGTGTATAATTTGGCATTGAAAAGTACACTTATCATCACGTGACTAAATATGTGTGTAATTTGGTAGTGAAATGTACACTTATCATCACACGACTAAATATGTGAGTAATTTGGCATTCAAATGTACACTTATCATCACGTGACTAAATCTGGGTATAATTTGGCATTGAAATGTACACTGTGATTTGCATTTAGCTACCATAATGAATCACGTCTTCTGCATGTTCAAAGATATAATCACAATGGATTCTTTATTTATCATCGTAGTATATAATGATCATATGGAATTAATTTACAGTAACCACTGTCAGAGATAATGCCCAATAACCATTGAGATAATGCCCCATAACCACTATCTGAGATAAAGCCCCATAACCACTATCTGAGATAATGCCTCATAACCACCGAGATATTCCCCTTAACCAACATCTGAGATAATGCCCAAAAACCAATGAGATAATGCCTCATAACCTCTATCCGAGATAATGTCCAATAACCAATGAGATAATACCCCATAACCACTATCTGAGATAATACCACATAACCAATGAGATAATGCGACATAAGCACTATCGGAGAGAATCCAACATAACCGCTACAGATAAAATGGACATGAAATGTGATAAATAAGACAATGATGAAGAATAAGTTGAAGTTGTATTTATAGAAAAAGGTCTTGTAGTGATGGTGATGGTGATGGTGGTTATTGTTTTTGTTGTAGTTGAAATGCTGTCGTGATAAACTATGATGTTGATGTATTGTTGAGTGGAACGGCTGTCCTGGTAATGAATGTTGTAGAAGTATTAGTAACTGGAATGGCTGTGCTGATAAACTATGCTGTATAATTATTGTTGATTGGAATGGCTGTAGTGATGAATGCTGTAGAAGTAGTATCTAGTGGAATGGATGTGGTGGGGAAAAAAACGATGATGTATAATTATTATTGAGTGGATGGCTGTATTGATAATGAATGCTATAGCAGTATCATTATTAATGAGTAGAATGGTTGTGGTGATAAACTATGCTGTATAAGTATTACTGAGCGGAATGACAGTCGTGATAACGAATGATGTAGATCCATTATTGAGTTGAATGACGGTCGTGATAAACTATGCTGTATAAGTATTAATAGATAGAATGACGGTCGTGATAAACTATGCTGTAAAAGTATTGAGTGGAATGGCTGTGGTGATAAACTATGCTGTAGAAGTATTATTGAGTGGAATGGCTGTCGTGATAAACTATGCTGTACAATTATTATTGAGTGGAATGGCTGTCGTGATAATGAATGCTACAGTAGTATCAGTATTACTGAGCGGAATGGCAGTCGTGATAAACTATACTGTATAAATAGTACTGAGTGGAATGGCAGTCGTGATAAACTATACTGTATAAATAGTATTGAGTGGAATGGCATTCGTGATGATGAATGATGTATATGTATTACTGAGTGGAATGGCGGTCGTGATTATGAAACCTGTAGAAGTAGTATTGAGTGGAATTGCGGTCATGATGATGAAAGCTGTACAAGTATTACTGAGTGGAATGATGGTCCTGATGATGAAAGCTGTAGAAGTATTGCTGAGTGGAATGATGGTCGTGATGATGAAAGCTGTAGAAGCATTACTTAGTGGAATGACGGTCGTGATGATGAAAGCTGTAGAAGTATTATTGAGTGAAATGACGGTCGTGATGATGAAAGCTGTAGAAGTATTACTGAGTGGAATGACGGTCGTGATGATGAAAGCTGTAGAAGTATTACTGAGTGGAATGATGGTCGTGATGATGAAAGCTGTAGAAGTATTACTGAGTGGAATGATGGTCGTGATGATGAAAGCTGTAGAAGAATTACTGAGTGGAATGATGGTCGTGATGATGAAAGCTGTAGAAGTATTATTGAGTGGAATGATGGTCGTGATGATGAAAGCTGTAGAAGTATTACTGAGTGGAATGATGGTCGTGATGATGAAAGCTGTATAAGTATTATTGAGTGGAATGACGGTCGTGATGATGAAAGCTGTAGATGTATTATTGAGTGGAATGGCGGTCGTGATGATGAAAGCTGTAGAAGTATTATTGAGTGGAATGACGGTCGTGATGATGAAAGCTGTAGAAGTATTATTGAGTGGAATGACGGTCGTGATGATGAAAGCTGTAGAAGTATTACTGAGTGGAATGATGGTCGTGATGATGAAAGCTGTAGAAGTATTACTGAGTGGAATGATGGTCGTGATGATGAAAGCTGTAGAAGTATTACTGAGTGGAATGATGGTCGTGATGATGAAAGCTGTAGAAGTATTACTGAGTGGAATGATGGTCGTGATGATGAAAGCTGTAGAAGTATTATTGAGTGGAATGATGGTCGTGATGATGAAAGCTGTAGAAGTATTACTGAGTGGAATGATGGTCGTGATGATGAAAGCTGTAGAAGTATTACTGAGTGGAATGATGGTCGTGATGATGAAAGCTGTAGATGTATTATTGAGTGGAATGGCGGTCGTGATGATGAAATCTGTAGAAGTATTATTGAGTGGAATGACGGTCGTGATGATGAAAGCTGTAGAAGTATTATTGAGTGGAATGACGGTCGTGATGATGAAAGCTGTAGAAGTATTCTTGAGTGGAATGACGGTCGTGATGACGAAAGATGTAGAAGTATTACTGAGGGGAATGATGGTCGTGATGATGAAAGCTGTAGAAGTATTACTGAGTGGAATGACTGTCGTGATGACGAAAGATGTAGAAGTATTACTGAGTGGAATGACGGTCGTGATGATGAAAGCTGTAGAAGTATTACTGAGTGGAATGATGGTCGTGATGATGAAAGACGTAGAAGTATTACTTAGTGGAATGACGGTCGTGATGATGAAAGCTGCAGAAGTATTACTGAGTGGAATGACTGTCGTGATAATGAAAGCTGTAGAAGTATTATTGAGTGGAATGACGGTCGTGATGATGAAAGCTGTAGAAGTATTACTGAGTGGAATGATGGTCGTGATGATGAAAGCTGTATAAGTATTACTGAGTGGAATGACGGTCGTGATGACGAAAGCTGTAGAAGTATTACTGAGTGGAATGACGGTCGTGATGATGAAAGCTGTAGAAGTATTACTGAGTGGAATGACGGTCGTGATGATGAAAGCTGTAGAAGTATTACTGAGTGGAATGACGGTCGTGATGATGAAAGCTGTAGAAGTATTACTGAGTGGAATTGCGGTCGTGATGATGAAAGCTGTAGAAGTATTACTGAGTGGAATGACTGTCGTGATGACGAAAGATGTAGAAGTATTACTGAGTGGAATGACTGTCGTGATGACGAAAGATGTAGAAGTATTACTGAGTGGAATGATGGTCGTGATGATGAAAGCTGTAGAAGTATTACTGAGTGGAATGACGGTCGTGATGATGAAAACTGTAGAAGTATTACTGAGTGGAATGACGGTCGTGATGATGAAAGATGTAGAAGTATTACTTAGTGGAATGACTGTCGTGATGATGAAAGCTGTAGAAGTATTATTGAGTGGAATGACTGTCGTGATGATGAAAGCTGTAGAAGTATTATTGAGTGGAATGACGGTCGTGATGATGAAAGTTGTAGAAGTATTACTGAGTGGAATGATGGTCGTGATGATGAAAGCTGTAAAAGTATTACTGAGTGGAATGACGGTCGTGATGATGAAAGCTGTAGAAGTATTACTGAGTGGAATTGCGGTCGTGATGATGAAAGCTGTAGAAGTATTACTGAGTGGAATGACTGTCGTGATGACGAAAGATGTAGAAGTATTACTGAGTGGAATGACGGTCGTGATGATGAAAGATGTAGAAGTATTACTTAGTGGAATGACGGTCGTGATGATGAAAGCTGTAGAAGTATTATTCAGTGGAATGACTGTCGTAATGATGAAAGCTGTAGAAGTATTATTGAGTGGAATGACTGTCGTGATGATGAAAGCTGTAGAAGTATTATTGAGTGGAATGACGGTCGTGATGATGAAAGCTGTAGAAGTATTACTGAGTGGAATGACTGTCGTGATGACGAAAGATGTAGAAGTATTACTGAGTGGAATGACTGTCGTGATGACGAAAGATATAGAAGTATTACTGAGTGGAATGACGGTCCTGATGACGAAAGCTGTAGAAGTATTACTGAGTGGAATTGCGGTCGTGATGATGAAAGCTGTAGAAGTATTACTGAGTGGAATGAATGTCGTGATGACGAAAGATGTAGAAGTATTACTGAGTGGAATGACTGTCGTGATGACGAAAGATGTAGAAGTATTACTGAGTGGAAGGACTGTCGTGATGACGAAAGATGTAGAAGTATTACTGAGTGGAATGATGGTCGTGATGATGAAAGCTGTAGAAGCATTACTGAGTGGAATGGCGGTCGTGATGATGAAAGCTGTAGAAGTATTATTGAGTTGAATGACTGTCGTGATGATGAAAGCTGTAGAAGTATTACTGAGTGGAATGACGGTCGTGATGATGAAAGCTGTAGAAGTATTACTGAGTGGAATTGCGGTCGTGATGATGAAAGCTGTAGAAGTATTACTGAGTGGAATGACTGTAGTGATGACGAAAGCTGTAGAAGTATTACTGAGTGGAATGACGGTCGTGATGATGAAAGATGTAGAAGTATTACTTAGTGGAATGACGGTCGTGATGATGAAAGCTGTAGAAGTATTATTGAGTGGAATGACGGTCGTGATGATGAAAGCTGTAGAAGTATTACTGAGTGGAATGATGGTCGTGGTGATGAAAGCTGTAGAAGTATTACTGAGTGGAATGACGGTCATGATGACGAAAGCTGTTGAAGTATTACTGAGTGGAATGACGGTCCTGATGACGAAAGCTGTAGAAGTATTACTGAGTGGAATTGCGGTCCTGATGATGAAAGCTGTAGAAGTATTACTGAGTGGAATGACTGTCGTGATGACGAATGATGGTCGTGATGATGAAAGTTGTAGAAGTATTACTGAGTGGAATGACGGTCGTGATGATGAAAGCTGTAGAAGTATTACTGAGTGGAATTGCGGTCGTGATGACGAAAGATGTAGAAGTATTACTGAGTGGAATGACGGTCGTGATGATGAAAGATGTAGAAGTATTACTTAGTGGAATGACGGTCGTGATGATGAAAGCTGTAGAAGTATTATTGAGTGGAATGACTGTCGTGATGATGAAAGCTGTATTAGTATTATTGAGTGGAATGATGGTCGTGATGATGAAAGTTGTAGAAGTATTACTGAGTGGAATGACGGTCGTGATGATGAAAGCTGTAGAAGTATTACTGAGTGGAATTGCGGTCGTGATGATGAAAGCTGTAGAAGTATTACTGAGTCGAATGACTGTCGTGATGACGAAAGATGTAGAAGTATTACTGAGTGGAATGACGGTCGTGATGATGAAAGCTGTAGAAGTATTATTCAGTGGAATCACTGTCGTGATGATGAAAGCTGTAGAAGTATTATTGAGTGGAATGACGGTCGTGATGATGAAAGTTGTAGAAGTATTACTGAGTGGAATGATGGTCGTGATGATGAAAGCTGTAGAAGTATTACTGAGTGGAATGATGGTCGTGATGATGAAAGCTGTAGAAGTATTATTGAGTGGAATGATGGTCGTGATGACGAAAGCTGTAGAAGTATTACTGAGTGGAATGATGGTCGTGATGATGAAAGCTGTAGAAGTATTATTGAGTGGAATGACGGTCGTGATGATGAAAGCTGTAGATGTATTATTGAGTGGAATGGCGGTCGTGATGATGAAAGCTGTAGAAGTATTATTGAGTGGAATGACGGTCGTGATGATGAAAGCTGTAGAAGTATTATTGAGTGGAATGACGGTCGTGATGATGAAAGCTGTAGAAGTATTCCTGAGTGGAATGACGGTCGTGATGACGAAAGATGTAGAAGTATTACTGAGGGGAATGATGGTCGTGATGATGAAAGCTGTAGAAGTATTACTGAGTGGAATGACTGTCGTGATGACGAAAGATGTAGAAGTATTACTGAGTGGAATGACGGTCGTGATGATGAAAGCTGTAGAAGTATTACTGAGTGGAATGATGGTCGTGATGATGAAAGACGTAGAAGTATTACTTAGTGGAATGACGGTCGTGATGATGAAAGCTGTAGAAGTATTACTGAGTGGAATGACTGTCGTGATAATGAAAGCTGTAGAAGTATTATTGAGTGGAATGACTGTCGTGATGATGAAAGCTGTAGAAGTATTACTGAGTGGAATGATGGTCGTGATGATGAAAGCTGTATAAGTATTACTGAGTGGAATGACGGTCGTGATGATGAAAGCTGTAGAAGTATTACTGAGTGGAATGACGGTCGTGATGATGAAAGCTGTAGAAGTATTACTGAGTGGAATGACGGTCGTGATGATGAAAGCTGTAGAAGTATTACTGAGTGGAATGACGGTCGTGATGATGAAAGCTGTAGAAGTATTACTGAGTGGAATGACGGTCGTGATGATGAAAGCTGTAGAAGTATTACTGAGTGGAATTGCGGTCGTGATGATGAAAGCTGTAGAAGTATTACTGAGTGGAATGACTGTCGTGATGACGAAAGATGTAGAAGTATTACTGAGTGGAATGACTGTCGTGATGACGAAAGATGTAGAAGTATTACTGAGTGGAATGATGGTCGTGATGATGAAAGCTGTAGAAGTATTACTGAGTGGAATGACGGTCGTGATGATGAAAGCTGTAGAAGTATTACTGAGTGGAATGACGGTCGTGATGATGAAAGATGTTGAAGTATTACTTAGTGGAATGACGGTCGTGATGATGAAAGCTGTAGAAGTATTATTGAGTGGAATGACTGTCGTGATGATGAAAGCTGTAGAGGTATTATTGAGTGGAATGACGGTCGTGATGATGAAAGTTGTAGAAGTATTACTGAGTGGAATGATGGTCGTGATGATGAAAGCTGTAGAAGTATTACTGAGTGGAATGACGGTCGTGATGATGAAAGCTGTAGAAGTATTACTGAGTGGAATTGCGGTCGTGATGATGAAAGCTGTAGAAGTATTACTGAGTGGAATGACTGTCGTGATGACGAAAGATGTAGAAGTATTACTGAGTGGAATGACGGTCGTGATGATGAAAGATGTAGAAGTATTACTTAGTGGAATGACGGTCGTGATGATGAAAGCTGTAGAAGTATTATTCAGTGGAATGATGGTCGTAATGATGAAAGCTGTAGAAGTATTATTGAGTGGAATGACGGTCGTGATGAGGAAAGCTGTAGAAGTATTATTGAGTGGAATGACTGTCGTGATGATGAAAGCTGTAGAAGTATTATTGAGTGGAATGACGGTCGTGATGATGAAAGCTGTAGAAGTATTACTGAGTGGAATGACTGTCGTGATGACGAAAGATGTAGAAGTATTACTGAGTGGAATGACTGTCGTGATGACGAAAGATATAGAAGTATTACTGAGTGGAATGACGGTCCTGATGACGAAAGCTGTAGAAGTATTACTGAGTGGAATTGCGGTCGTGATGATGAAAGCTGTAGAAGTATTACTGAGTGGAATGACTGTCGTGATGACGAAAGATGTAGAAGTATTACTGAGTGGAATGACTGTCGTGATGACGAAAGATGTAGAAGTATTACTGAGTGGAAGGACTGTCGTGATGACGAAAGATGTAGAAGTATTACTGAGTGGAATGATGGTCGTGATGATGAAAGCTGTAGAAGCATTACTGAGTGGAATGGCGGTCGTGATGATGAAAGCTGTAGAAGTATTATTGAGTTGAATGACTGTCGTGATGATGAAAGCTGTAGAAGTATTACTGAGTGGAATGACGGTCGTGATGATGAAAGCTGTAGAAGTATTACTGAGTGGAATTGCGGTCGTGATGATGAAAGCTGTAGAAGTATTACTGAGTGGAATGACTGTAGTGATGACGAAAGCTGTAGAAGTATTACTGAGTGGAATGACGGTCGTGATGATGAAAGATGTAGAAGTATTACTTAGTGGAATGACGGTCGTGATGATGAAAGCTGTAGAAGTATTATTGAGTGGAATGACGGTCGTGATGATGAAAGTTGTAGAAGTATTACTGAGTGGAATGATGGTCGTGATGATGAAAGCTGTAGAAGTATTACTGAGTGGAATGACGGTCGTGATGATGAAAGCTGTAGAAGTATTATTGAGTGGAATGACGGTCGTGATGATGAAAGCTGTAGAAGTATTACTGAGTGGAATGATGGTCGTGGTGATGAAAGCTGTAGAAGTATTACTGAGTGGAATGACGGTCATGATGACGAAAGCTGTTGAAGTATTACTGAGTGGAATGACGGTCCTGATGACGAAAGCTGTAGAAGTATTACTGAGTGGAATGACGGTCCTGATGATGAAAGCTGTAGAAGTATTACTGAGTGTAATGACTGTCGTGATGACGAAAGATGTAGAAGTATTACTGAGTGGAATGACTGTCGTGATGACGAAAGATGTAGAAGTATTACTGAGTGGAATGATGGTCGTGATGATGAAAGCTGTAGAAGTATTACTGAGTGGAATGACGGTCGTGATGATGAGAGCTGTAGAAGTATTATTGAGTGGAATGACTGTCGTGATGATGAAAGCTGTAGAAGTATTACTGAGTGGAATGACGGTCGTGATGATGAAAGCTGTAGAAGTATTACTGAGTGGAATTGCGGTCGTGATGATGAAAGCTGTAGAAGTATTACTGAGTGGAATGACTGTCGTGATGACGAAAGATGTAGAAGTATTACTGAGTGGAATGACGGTCGTGATGATGAAAGATGTAGAAGTATTACTTAGTGGAATGACGGTCGTGATGATGAAAGCTGTAGAAGTATTATTCAGTGGAATGACTGTCGTGATGATGAAAGCTGTAGAAGTATTATTGAGTGGAATGACGGTCGTGATGATGAAAGTTGTAGAGGTATTACTGAGTGGAATGATTGTCGTGATGATGAAAGCTGTAGAAGTATTACTGAGTGGAATGACGGTCATGATGACGAAAGCTGTTGAAGTATTACTGAGTGGAATGACGGTCCTGATGACGAAAGCTGTAGAAGTATTACTGAGTGGAATGACGGTCGTGATGATGAAAGCTGTAGAAGTATTACTGAGTGGAATGACGGTCGTTATGATGAAAGCTGTAGAAGTATTACTGAGTGGAATGACGGTCGTGATGATGAAAGCTGTAGAAGTATTACTGAGTGGAATGACGGTCGTGATGATGAAAGCTGTAGAAGTATTACTGAGTGGAATGACGGTCATGATGACGAAAGCTGTTGAAGTATTACTGAGTGGAATGATGGTCGTGGTGATGAAAGCTGTAGAAGTATTACTGAGTGGAATGACGGTCATGATGACGAAAGCTGTTCAAGTATTACTGAGTGGAATGACGGTCATGATGACGAAAGCTGTAGAAGTATTACTGAGTGGAATGATGGTCGTGGTGATGAAAGCTGTAGAAGTATTACTGAGTGGAATGACGGTCATGATGACGAAAGCTGTTCAAGTATTACTGAGTGGAATGACGGTCCTGATGACGAAAGCTGTAGAAGTATTACTGAGTGGAATTGCGGTCGTGATGATGAAAGCTGTAGAAGTATTACTGAGTGGAATGACTGTCGTGATGACGAAAGATGTAGAAGTATTACTGAGTGGAATGACTGTCGTGATGATTAAAGCTGTAGAAGTATTACTGAGTGGAATGATGGTCGTGATGATGAAAGCTGTAGAAGTATTATTGAGTGGAATGACTGTCGTGATGATGAAAGCTGTAGAAGTATTACTGAGTGGAATGACGGTCGTGATGATGAAAGCTGTAGAAGTATTACTGAGTGGAATTGCGGTCGTGATGATGAAAGCTGTAGAAGTATTACTGAGTGGAATGACTGTCGTGATGACGAAAGATGTAGAAGTATTACTGAGTGGAATGACGGTCGTGATGATGAAAGATGTAGAAGTATTACTTAGTGGAATGACGGTCGTGATGATGAAAGCTGTAGAAGTATTATTCAGTGGAATGACTGTCGTGATGATGAAAGCTGTAGAAGTATTATTGAGTGGAATGATGGTCGTGATGATGAAAGTTGTAGAAGTATTACTGAGTGGAATGATGGTCGTGATGATGAAAGCTGTAGAAGTATTACTGAGTGGAATGACGGTCATGATGACGAAAGCTGTTGAAGTATTACTGAGTGGAATGACGGTCCTGATGACGAAAGCTGTAGAAGTATTACTGAGTGGAATGACGGTCGTGATGACGAAAGATGTAGAAGTATTACTGAGTGGAATGACGGTCGTTATGATGAAAGCTGTAGAAGTATTACTGAGTGGAATGACGGTCGTGATGATGAAAGCTGTAGAAGTATTACTGAGTGGAATGACGGTCGTGATGATGAAAGCTGTAGAAGTATTACTGAGTGGAATTGCTGTCGTGATGATGAAAGCTGTAGAAGTATTACTGAGTGGAATGACTGTCGTGATGACGAAAGATGTAGAAGTATTACTGAGTGGAATGACTGTCGTGATGACGAAAGGTGTAGAAGTATTACTGAGTGGAATGACTGTCGTGATGACGAAAGATGTAGAAGTATTACTGAGTGGAATGATGGTCGTGATGATGAAAGATGTAGAAGTATTACTGAGTGGAATGACTGTCGTGATGACGAAAGCTGTAGAAGTATTACTGAGTGGAATGACTGTCGTGATGACGAAAGATGTAGAAGTATTACTGAGTGGAATGATGGTCGTGATGATAAAAGATGTAGAAGTATTATTGAGTGGAATGACACTCGTGATGACGAAAGATGTAGAAGTATTACTGAGTGGAATGACGATCGTGATGATGAAAGCTGTAGAAGTATTACTGAGTGGAATGACGGTCGTGATGACGACAGATGTAGTAGTATTACTGAGTGGAATGACAGTCGTGATGATAAAAGCTGTAGAAGTATTACTGAGTGGAATGACGGTCGTGATGATGAAAGCTGTAGAAGTATTACTGAGTGGAATGACGGTCCTGATGACGAAAGATTTAGAAGTATTACTGAGTGGAATGACGGTCGTGATGATGAAAGCTGTAGAAGTATTACTGAGTGGAATGATGGTCGTGATGATGAAAGCTGTATTAATGAGTATTCATTAATTTTCATTCTACCAAACTGATGAACAGTGCGTATTCATTAGTTTTCATTGTACATATTTGATGTACAGTGAGTATTCATTAGTTTTAACTGATCAAATTGATGTACAAAGGGCATTCATTAATTGTCATTGTACACATTGATGTACATTTAGTATTCATTATTTTCATTGTATAAATTGATGCACAGTTAGTATTCATTAGTTTGTATTGTACACATTGATGTACAGTTAGTATTTATTAGTTTTCTTTGTACACATTTATGTACAGTGAGTTTTTGTTTTCATTGCACAATTTTATATACAGTGAGTATATAAAAAAATTCATTGGTACAAATTGATGTACATTGAGTACGAAGACAACTGGGTACAATGATTATATTAGCTGGGAAATCTTTAGACTTACGAGAAATTTAAACAGCTCGTAGATGTACGTTTGATTACAACCAATGGAATAAGGTGGATTCTAATGTACGTTTGATTACAACCAATGGAAGAAGGTAGATTCACATATACGTTTGATTACAACCAATGGAAGAAGGTAGATTCACATATACGTTTGATTACAACCAATGGAAGAAGGTAGATTCACATATACGTTTGATTACAACCAATGGAAGAAGGTCGATTCACATATACGTTTGATTACAACCAATGGAAGAAGGTAGATTATAATGTAAGTTAGATTACAAACATTGGAGGAATAGAATTGTCAAGGATGTTAGATTGCAAACAGTTGAGTAAGAGCTGATTATAATGGAATTATAACGAATATTGGAATAAGGACAAACATGTTTATAATGGAATGATAATAAATATGGGAATAAGGACAAAAACGTTTATAATGGCGTTATAACAAATATGGGAATGGGAAAAAAATGTTTATAATGGAATTATAACAAATATGTCAATAAGGACAAAAATGTTATAATGAAGTTATAACAAATATGGGAATAGGGACGAAAATGTTATAATGGAATTACAACAAATATGTCAATAAGGACAAAAATGTTTATTATGAAGTTATAACAAATATGGGAATAGGGACAAAAATGTTATAATGGAATTATAACAAATATGTCAATAAGGACAAAAATGTTTAATTGTAATTGTAACAAATATGGGAATAAGGACAGAAATGTTATAATGGAATTACAACGAATATGGGAAAAATGACACACTTGTTTATAATGAAGTTATAACGAGATAACATTTTCTTTTAACCATCTATGTCATACAGTTATGTGATTTACTAAACGCACGTGTCTGATCACAATATCGATAGAGTCAACCTTCCATAATGAGAGATTAGTTCTAAATAAATGTCAATGTTTGGTTATTTCCAAGCCAATGAAGCATGATACAATTAATTCTGAGTCACCTGGGGTAATTTAACTACCAAACTCTAAATACGAACATTTGTGACATTGACCAAATGTTAAGCTAAATTTTCCTTTCATCTGTACGTGTAAATCACACGTGAATGTACATGTCGCACGTGGCACGTTCGTCTTTTGGGAGATCTAAACAGGAGAATCATGACGCGTTACATAGAGCTAAGTGAGTGTGTTTTGTGCAGCTTTAATAATTTGAGTCATATCGCTAGATGCATGCAATATGGCTGTTTATAGTCATGTATATAATTGGGACATGATGCTACAGACATGCAGCATCACGTCCCACCCGGTCACATTATTCTGACACCAGGCCGACCAGTCCTAATACTAGCCTCTTAATGCTGAGCGCCAGGCAAGGCAGCTGCTAGTACCATTTTTTAAAAGTCTTTGGTATAACTCGGCCTAGGTTCGATCCCGCGACCTCCCACATCCGATGCGTTCGGCGTAACCACTTAGGCCACTGAAGTGGTCTAGTGCAAAGTGCATAAAGATTTTATTATATTTTGCCTCCTCTGGGCGAACAAGTGATTACCCCCCTCTCTCTGTCTGTCTGTCTGTCTCTCTGTCTGTCTGTCTGTATCTCTATATGTCTGTCTGTCTCTCTCTCTAAATTAGGACACCGTTACGTAGTCGCTCTCTTTTTTAATTTTAATTAAGGCATTACAATGGATATTGCATAGTCTTTCCCATTCATCTATAGTGTGCGATGGCCGACAGTGGCCTATGGTCTGCGATGACGATGGCCGATAGCGGTCTATTGTCTGCGATGTCCGATAATTATCTATTGTCTGCAATTGTTGATTACGGCCTATTAGCCGATAGGGGGTCAGTGGTCCTCGATGGCTGACAGCGGAATATGGTTTGCGATAGCCGATAGCGGTCAGTTGTCCTCAAAGGCTGATAGCGTCTTATGGTTTGCTATAGCCGATAGCTGTCTATTGTCTGCAATAGCTGATAGCGGCCTATTAGTCGATAGCGGTCAGTTGTCTTCAATGGCTGATAGCGTATTACGGCTTGTTATAGCCAATAGCTGTCTATTGTCTGCAATTGCTGATAGCTGTCGATAGATAAACAATGTAAAGAAACTAAAACTTGTACATCTACATATTTTTCTAAAATGTGTTAGTGACGGTCGATACCTACAAAGCAAAAGAAATTTATGCATGCACACATTTTAGCTCAACGTGTCCAAGCAATTTGAAGATATCGGCAATTTGTTTGTAAGAACACATTATAATGAAAGCGGGCATGTCGCTTGTATCAATACCATTTAGAAAATCAGCACAGTTTGGAACAAAGATGAATAAATCTCTCTCTCTCTCTCTCTCTCTCTCTCTCTCTCTCTCATTTGCTCTTATGTTGTATACCACGGAATTTTCTTTGGGCTACCACTTGTAAAATATCTTTATTTAACCATATATAAAAGAAATGCTAATTGTGCATGCTATGAACTTGAGTCCTGCACTTCACGTGTTAAAATATGCATGTGTATAGAATTTATATTTCAAATAAGGCACCGCTCCGGTGGCCTAGTGGTTAGAGAGTCCGCCTCGGATGCGGGGATCGTGGGTTCGATCCCCGGCCGAGTCACATCAAAGACTTACAAAATGGTAATAGCAGCTGCCTCGCTTGGCGCTCAGCATTAAGATGTTAGTGTTAAGACTGGTCGGCCTGGTGTCAGGATAATGTGACTGGGTGGGACATCATGCTACATGTCTGCGGCATGATGCCCCAGTGCTAGACATCACTATAAACTGCCACACTGCAGACATTGTAGCGATATGACTGAAAAATTGTTAAAGGTAGGTTAAAATCAAAATCACACACACACACACACACACACATATTTTAAAAAGCTATTACGTATGTGCATGTGTGTAAAATTTATATTTCAAATGACTATTCCGCATGATGACCACGTTTAAAATCTAAATAGTTTGGGATATGCCTGAAACAGGTAATGTGATATTAAATATGTCTGAAAGAGAAAATGGAATGTTAAATAGTTTGGGATATTCCTGACACATGAAATTGATTATTAAATACTTTGGGATATGCATGAAAGCGGAAAAGGAATATTAAATAGTTTGGGATGTGCCTGAAAGATAAAATGGAATATTAAATAGTTTGGGATGTTACTGAGCGAGAAAATGGAATATTAAATCGTTTTGGATATGCCTGAAAAACAAAATGGAATATTAAATAGTTTGGGATATGCTTGAAAGAGGAAATGGACTATTAAATAGTTTGGGATATGCCTGAAAGAGAAAATGGAATATTAAATAGTTGGAATATACCTGAAAGAGGAAGTGGAATATTAAATAGTTTGGGATATGCCTGAAAGAGGAAACGGACTATTAAGTAGTTGGGATATACCTGAAAGAGGAAATGGAATATTAAATAGCTGGGATATATCTGAAAGATAAAATGGAATATTAAATAGTCTGGGATGTGCTTGAAAGATAAAATGGAATATTAAATCGTTTGGGATATACTTGAAAGATAAAATGGACTATTAAACAGTTTGGGATGTGCCTCAAAGAGGAAATTGACTATTAAATAGTTGGGATATGCTTGAAAGAGGAAATGGACTATTAAATAGTTTGGGATATGCCTGAAAGAGAAAATGGAATATTAAATAGTTGGGATATACCTGAAAGAGGAAGTGGAATATTAAATAGTTTGGGATATGCCTGAAAGAGGAAACGGACTATTAAGTAGTTGGGATATACCTGAAAGAGGAAATGGAATCTTAAATAGCTGGGATATATCTGAAAGATAAAATGGAATATTAAATAGTCTGGGATGTGCCTGAAAGATAAAATGGAATATTAGATCGTTTGGGATATACCTGAAAGATAAAATGGACTATTAAACAGTTTGGGATGTGCCTCAAAGAGGAAATTGACTATTAAATAGTTGGGATATGCTTGAAAGAGGAAATGGACTATTAAATCGTTTGGGATATGACTGAAAGAGAAAATGGAATATCGATATAGACGCTAAATGAAAATATATGGCTATCGATACAGACACTACATACCGATATAAAGCTATCGATAAAGACACTACTTGACAATATCTGGTGATCGATACAGACACAACATGACTATCTGCCTATCGATACAGGCACTCCATGACCATGTCTGTCTATTGAAACAGACACTACATGAAGTTATCTGGCTATCGATATAGACACTATATGACAATATCTGGCTATCGAAACAGGAAATACATAACAATATCTGGCTATCGATATAGTCACTACATGGCAATATCTTGATATCGATACAGACGCTAAAGGAAAATATATTTCTATCGATAAAGACACTACATTACAATATCTTTATATCGATACAGACACTACATTACAATATCTTGCTATCGATACAGTCACTACATTACAATATCTTGCTATCGATAAAGACACTACATGACATTCTCTGGTAAACGATAAAGACACTAAAAGAAAATATATGGCTAACGATAAAGACACTACATAACATTATCTGGTAAATAATACAGACACAAAAGAAAATATATGGCTAACGATATAAAAACTACATGACAATATATGGCTATCGATACATACGCAAAAGGAAAATATCTGGCTATCGATACAGATGCTAAAGGAAAATATATGGCTATCGAGACAAACACTACATGACAATATCTGGATATCGATACAAACGATAAAGGAAAATATCTGGCAATCGAAACAGGCGCAACATAACACTATCTGGCTATCGATACATACGCTAAAGGAAAATATCTGACAATCGAAACAGACATCACATGACAATATTTGGCTATCGATTTAGGCGCTAAAGGAAAATATCTGGCAATCGACACAGACACTACATAACACTATCTGGCTATCGATACAGACGCTAAAGGAAAATATCTGGCAATCGAAACAGACATCGCATGACAATATTTGGCTATCGATACAGGCGCTAAAGGAAAATATCTGGCAATCGATACAGACACTACATAACACTATCTGGCTATCGATACAGACGCTAAAAAAATATCTGGCAATCGAAACAGACATCACATGACAATATTTGGTTATCGATACAGGAGCTAAAGGAAAATATCTGGCAATCGATACAGACACTACATAACAATATCTGACTATCGATACAGATGCTAAACGAAAATATGTGGCTATCGATACAAACACTACATAACAATTTCTGGCTATCGAAAAAGAATATACATCACAATATCTGGGTATCTATGAAGACACTACATGGCAATACCTGGCTATCGAAACAGACACTACATGACAATGGCTGGCCATCAATACAGAAACAACATGACAATATCTGGCTATCGATACAGCAACTATATGGCAATACCTGGCTACCGATACAGACGGTAAATGAAAATATTTGGCTATCGATACAGACACTACATTACACTATCTGGTTATATATACAGACAATACATGACAATATATTGTTATCGAAACAGACACTACATAACAATATCTGGCTATCGATAAAGACGCTCAATGAAATATTTATGGCTATCGATACAGACACTACATGACACTATCTGGTTATTGATACAGACACTACATGACAATATCTGGCTATCGATACAGACACAAGATGACAATATCTGGCTATGGATACAGACACTACATAACAATATATGGCTATCGATACAGACGCTAAAGTAAAATATCTGGCTATCGATACAAACACTACATGAAAACATCTGGCTATCGATACAGACGCTAAATGAAAATATCAGGCTATCGATACAGACACAACATGACAATATCTGGCTATCGATACAGATGCTAAAGGAAAGTATCTGGCAATAGACACAGACACTACATGATACTATATGGCTATCGATACAAATGCTAAATGAAAATATATGGATATCGATACAACATTACATTACAATATATGGTTATCGAAACATACAATACATGACAATCTCTGGCAATCAATACAGACACTAAATGACAATACCCGGCTATAGAAACAGACAGATGATAACATAACCTGACTATCGAAACAAATGCTACATGACAATATCTTGCTATCGATACAGCCGCTAAAAGAAAATATATGGTTATCGATGCAAACAGTACATGACAATATCTGGCTATCGAAATAGACAATACATGACAATATCTTGCTATCGATACAGATACCAAATGGCAATACCTGGCTATCCAAACAGACACTATATGACAATATCTTGCTATCGATACAGACACCAAATGACAATACCTGGCTATCCAAACAGACACTATATGACAATATCTGGCTATCGATACAGACACCAAATGGCAATTATCGGGCTATCGATACAGACACTACCTGACAATATCTGGCTATCCTGACAGACACTACATGACAATATCTGGCTATCAATACAGATGCTAAGTGAAAATATATAGCTATCGATAAAAACACTACATGACAATATCAGGATATCGAAAAAGACAATACATGGCAATACCTGGCTATCGAAACAGACATTACATGACAATATCTGGCTATCGATACAGACACTACATGACATTATCTGGCTATCGATACAGACGCTATAGGAAAATATCAGGCTATGGATACAGACACGACATGACAAGATCTGGCTATCTAAAAAGACAATACATGACAATATCTGGCTATTGATACAGACACTACATGGCAATTCCTGGCTATCCAAACAGACACTACATGACAATATCTGGCTATCGATACAGACGCTAAAAGAAACTATCTGGCTATCGATACAGACACTACATGACGATATCTGGCTATCGATACAGGCACTACATGGCAAAACCTGGTTATCGAAACAGACACTACATGACAATATATGGCTATCCATGCACACACTACATGACAATATCTGGCTATCGATACAGAAACAACATGACACTATATGGCTATTGATACAGACACTACATAACAATATCGGGCTATCGAAACAGAAAATGCATGACAATATCTGGCTATCGATACAGACACCAAATGGCAATACCTGGCTATCCAAACAGACACTATATGACAATATCTGGCTATCGATACAGACACCAAATGGCAATTATCGGGCTATCGATACAGACACTACCTGACAATATCTGGCTATCCTGACAGACACTACATGACAATATCTGGCTATCAATACAGATGCTAAGTGAAAATATATAGCTATCGATATAAACACTACATGACAATATCAGGATATCGAAAAAGACAATACATGGCAATACCTGGCTATCGAAACAGACATTACATGACAATATCTGGCTATCGATACAGACACTACATGACATTATCTGGCTATCGATACAGACGCTATAGGAAAATATCAGGCTATGCCTACAGACACGACATGACAAGATCTGGCTATCTAAAAAGACAATACATGACAATATCTGGCTATTGATACAGACACTACATGGCAATTCCTGGCTATCCAAACAGACACTACATGACAATATCTGGCTATCGATACAGACGCTAAAAGAAACTATCTGGCTATCGATACAGACACTACATGACGATATCTGGCTATCGATACAGGCACTACATGGCAAAACCTGGTTATCGAAACAGACACTACATGACAATATATGGCTATCCATGCACACACTACATGACAATATCTGGCTATCGATACAGAAACAACATGACACTATATGGCTATTGATACAGACACTACATAACAATATCGGGCTATCGAAACAGAAAATGCATGACAATATCTGGCTATCGATACAGACACTAAATGGCAATACCTGGCTATCCAAACAGACACTACATGACCATATTTGGATATCATTACATAAACTACATGGCAATACCTAGCTATCGAATAGACACTACATGACAATATCTGGCTATCAAAACAGACACAACATGACAATATCTGGCTATCGATACAGATACTACATGACAATATCTGGCTATCGAAATAGACACTACATGACAATATCTGGCTATCGAAATAGACACTACATGACAATATCTGGCTATCGAAATAGACACTACATGACAATATCTGTTTATCGATGCAAGCACTACATGGCAATATCTGGCTATAGAAACAGAAAATATATGACAATATATGGCCATCGATATAGACACTACATGGCAATACCTGGCTATCGAAATAGACACTACATGACAATATCTGGCTATCGAAATAGACACTACATGACAATATCTGTTTATCGATGCAAGCACTACATGGCAATATCTGGCTATAGAAACAGAAAATATATGACAATATATGGCCATCGATATAGACACTACATGGCAATACCTAGCTATCGAATAGGCACTATATGACAATATATGGATATCGATACAGATTCTATATGACAAAATATGGCTATTGAAACAGGAACTACTTGACAAAATCTGGCTATCGATACAGACGCTAAAGGAAGTTATCTGGATATCGATACAGACACAATATGACAATATCTGGCTATCGATACAGACACTACATGGCAATACCTAGCTATCGAAACAGACACTACATGACAATATCTGGCTATCGAAACGGAGGCTACATGATAATACCTGGCTATTGATACAGACACTACATGACAATATCTGGCTATCGAAACAGAAAATACACGACAATATCTTGCTCTCGACACACGCACACTACATGACAATACCTAGCTGTCGAAACAGACGCTAAATTAAAATATATGGCTGTCTAATTTATTAACATTTAGGTCAATGTAGGTTGAATGTATCACACGAGTTGCGGTTATTTCTTAGGTGCGTATTTTCTTTTCTTTTTTCTTTTTTTTATTTTTCTTCTAACATGGAACGGTGTTAAATTTTCTTGGACATCTTTGGCATTTACTTATTTTATTTCTTTTTATTTAAAATATTTGTTTGATATCATGTGTACAAAAACATCAAATGGCTGTTTCAAATAAATTATCATGTACGTACCAAATACACTAAAAAGAAACAGTATTTTTTATTTTAAAAATGTACATCAACTGTATAGATTAGGACAAGCGTGTTTTTGTTATAAAATCAACTGTTTCAAACCTATGTTATGATGACAATAACACTAAAGATGTGTTCTCACAGTAATAACTCTAAAATTATGTTGTCACAGTAATAACTCTAAAATTATGTTGTCACAGTAATAACTCTAAAATTATGGTGTCACAGTAATAACTCTAAAATTATGATGTCACAGTAATAACTCTAAAGTTATGTTTCCACGTTTCTCATTAAACAGACACAGTATTAGAGCACTTATTCTAATTTAAACTAATTATCCTGATTTGAAAAAAGTAATGCAAAAAAAGTAATGCAAATGTACAGTAAACATAATAAAGCTATTTTAAGTTTATGTTGAACACGTGGTTTTAAGACCTGTTTTAAATTAAGTTAATTTCAATAAAAGTATAAATGTAAGTCAAATCTAAAACTGCATGACTTCCTGACCGTAAACTTGGCCTCGTGACTGTAAATATGCTTCCATGACTAACGGTAAATGTGTCCACCATGACTGTAGATGTGTTTCCATGTGATATTATATTTGAAACTCATCTAGTGTTTTATATCGAGAGCATGGTATATTTAAGTATCATATGTAATATTACACACTTCCAGAAATAATGATTATACATGGCATAAATATTAATATTACACCCTTCCAGAAATAGTGATTATGCATTTGAAATGGCATGTATATTATTATTACACCCTTCCAGAAATAGTAATTATACATTTGAAATGGCATATATATATATATATATATATATTAATATTACACCCTTCCAGAAATAGTGATCATTCATTCGGAATGGTCTATATATTAATATTACATCTTTTCAGAAATAGTAATTAACCATTTGAAATTATATATATATATATATATATATATATATATATATATATATATATATATATATATATATATATATATATAAATATAAACCCCATTTCAGAAATAATAAATTATACTTTTGAAGTATATAAAGAGAATGATGGAAAACACTGGTTATGGATTACATCAGACTGCGAGACAAAAGTAATAGAAATGTAAGCACCCGTAACCAAACTACTTGAGACCAATATGTTATTCTGAATAAAGATGGCGTTTTAATGTAAACAAACATATTCTGTTTATGCTTTTTAAAAACCAAAACTATAAATATTGCTTGTCGATATGGATTCTGAGGTTATCGAAAAGCATGCATTATTTATCACTTATACAATTCATTGCATTGACTGTGGAAATTAAGAACTTGAATTGTCATTTTCATAAAACTGCACTTAAAGGCGAATGGATGCATAGTAACTGAAAATTATGTATTTTGGGGGGGTAAAGGCTAAATGTATTTAAGAGTATTTGTATTATGCAATTTCTCTAACTGTAAGAATCTGAAATATGATCAGAAATTGTTTAGTTCAATACGCAATAAATGTGCTTTCTAGAGTTGAAAAGGAGAAATATTAATTACAAAATGTTTAGGTTTATAAATCACACATATATCCTCCTCCTGCATTCACACATATCATGATATATTTAGTTGCTCTTCCAATCATGTTATATTTAGCTACTATTCCAATCATGATATATTTAGCTACTCTTCCTATCATGATATATTTAGCTACTTTTTTAATCATGATATATTTAGCTACTCTTCCAATCATTATATATTTAGTTAATCTTTCAATCATGATATAATTAGCTACTTTTTTAATCATGATATATTTAGCTACTCTTCCGATCATGATATAGTTAGCTACTCTTCCAATCATTATATATTTAGCTACTCTTCGAATCATTATATATTTAGCTAATCTTTCAAGCATGATATAATTAGTTACTTTCTTAATCATGATATATTTAGCTACTCTTCCGATAATGATGTATTTAGCTACTCTTCCAATCATGATATATGTAGCTACTATTCCAATCATGATATATTTAGCCACTCTTCCAGTCATGGTATGTTTAGCTACACTTCCAATCATGATATATTTAGCTACTTTTCCAATCATTATATATTTAGTCATTGTTCCCATCATAATATATTTAGTTACTCTTTCAGTCATGATGTATTTAGCTACTCTTCCAATCATTATATATTTAGCTACTCTTTCAATCATGATATAATTAGTTATTGTTCCAATAATGATATGTTTAGCTATTCTTCCAGTCATGGTATATTTAGCTGGTCTTTCAATCATTATATATGTTTAGCTACTCTTCCAATCATGATATATTTAGCTACTTTTCCAATCATTATATATTTAGTTATTGTTCCCATCATGATATATTTAGTTACTCTTTCAGTCATGATGTATTTAGCTACTCTTCCAATCATGATATATTTAGCTACTCTTTCAATCATGATATAATTAGTTATTGTTCCAGTGATGATATATTTAGCTACTCTTTCAATCATGATATAATTAGTTATTGTTCCAGTGATGATATATTTAGCTACTCTTCCAATCATGATATATTTAGCTACTCTTTCAATCATGATATAATTAGTTATTGTTCCAATAATGATATATTTAGCTACTCTTCCAATCTTGATATAATTAGTTATTGTTCCAATAATGATATCTTTAGCTATTCTTCCAGTCATGGTATATTTAGCTAGTCTTTTAATTATTATACATGTTTAGCTACTCATCCAGTCATGATATATTGAGCTACTTTTCCAATCATTACATATTTAGTTATTGTTCCCATCATGATATACTTAGTTACTCTTCCAGTCATGATATATTTATATAGGTTACTTTTCCAGACATGATATATTTAGGTCCTCTTTCATTCATGACATATTTAGTTACTCTTCCAATCTCAATATATTTATTTACTCTTTCAAACATGATATATGTGACAACTCCTCCAATCATTATATATTTAGCTACTCTTTCAGTTGTGATATATTTAGCTACTCTTCTAATCATGATATATTTAGCTATTCTTTCAATCAGGATATATTTAGCTAGTCTTCTAATCAATAATATATTTAGTTACTCTTCCGGTCATGATATATTTAATCTTCCAGTCATGATATATTTAAATAAGTTACTCTTCCGGTCATGAAATATTCAGTTACTGTTCCAGTCATGATATATGTAGTTACTCGTCCAATCATGGTATATTTAGTTACTCTTCCTGCATATCAAATTTTCAAGAAAATGTTTTGTATAACAAACGTACCAGGTTTATTCAGATAACGCATCATGTCCTGCATAAATAGCGATACAAGTTTATTCGGAAGACGCGTTAAGTTCTGTATAAATAGCGATACAAGTTTATTCAAATAACGCATCATTTCCTGTATCATTAGCAATACAAGTTTATTCGGATGACACGTCAGATCACGAATAATTAGTGATACAAGCTTATTCGGGTGACACGTCATGACAATTATAAGTAATAAGCAACTAATAATAAAGGTATATTCTGCAGACCTATTGTAAAATGTGCCTTCCAATCCAGACACAAATACTCATTAGTATGAAATTCAAACGTAAAATATATAATGGCCATTTTTATTTAAAACATTTGCATTTCACTGTTTGGATGTCTGCCATTTAAAAATGTTTACAAAATGGAAGAGTCCACAGTTACTAACATTACTATTACCAAAACTCCAGTATTGTATGTACTTGTGTGTTATTAGAATTATTGTATGTGTGTTATTAAAAGTATTGTACGTGTGTTATTGGAAGTATTGTATGTGTGTTATTAGAAGTATTTTATGTGTTATTAGATGTATTGTATGTGTGTTATTAGATGTATTGTATGTGTTATTAGATGTATTGTATGTGTGTTATTAGATGCATTGTATGTGTGTTATTAGAAGTATTTATGTCAGCTATTAGAAGTAGGGTATGTGTGTTATTAGATGTATTGTATGTGTGTTATTAGAAGCATTGCATTTGTGTTATTAGAAGCATTGTATGTGTGTCATTAGAAGTATTGTATATGCGTTATTAGAAGCATTGTATGTGTGTTATTTGAAGTATTGCATGTGTGTCATTAGAAGTATTGTATATGTGTTATTAGAAGCATTGTATATGTGTTATTAGAGGCATTGTATGTGTGTTATTAGAAGTATTGCATTTGTGTTATTAGAAGCATTGTATATGTGTTATTAGAAGTATTTTATGTGTGTTATAATATTGCATCTGTGTTTTAGATGCATTGCATGTGTGTTATTAAAGTATTGTATGTGTGTTATTATATGTATTGTATTTGGATTGTTACAAGTATTGTATGTGTGTTATTATAAGTATTGTATATGTGTTATTAGAAGCATTGTATGTGTGTTATTAGAAGCATTGTATGCGTGTTATTAGAAGTATTGTATATGTGTTATTAGAAGCATTGTATGTGTGTTATAAAAAGCATTGTATGTGTGTTATTAGAAGTATTGTATGTGTTATTAGAAGCATTGCATATGTGATATTAGAAGCATTGTATGTGTGTTATAAAAAGCATTGTATGTGTGTTATTATAATTATTGTATATGTGTTATTAGAAGCATTGTATGTGTGTTATAAAAAGCATTGTATGTGTGTTATTAGAAGTATTGTATGTGTTATTAGAAGCATTGTATATGTGCTATTAGAAGCATTGCATGTGTGTTATATATTGCATGTGTGTTTTAGATGCATTGTATGTGTGTTATTAAAAGTATTGCATGTGTGTTATTGGAAGTATTGTATGTGTGTTATTAGAAGTATTTTATGTGTTATTAGATGTATTGTATGTGTGTTATTAGATGTATTGTATGTGTGTTATTAGATGTATTGTATGTGTGTTAGTAGAAGTATTGTATGTGTGTTATTAGAAGCATTGCATTTGTGTTATTAGAAAGCATTGTATGTGTGTCATTAGAAGTATTGTATATGTGTTATTAGAAGCATTGTATATGTGTTATTAGAAGTATTGCATTTGTGTTGTTATAAGTATTGTATGTGTGTTATTAGAAGTATTGTATATGTGTTATTAGAAGCATTGTATGTGTGTTATTAGAAGTATTGCATTTGTGTTGTTATAAGTATTGTATGTGTGTTATTAGAAGTATTGTATATGTGTTATTAGAAGCATTGTATATGTGTTATTAGAAGCATTGTATATGTGTTATTAGAAGCATTGTATGTGTGTTATTAGAAGTATTGCATTTGTGTTGTTATAAGTATTGTATGTGTGTTATTAGAAGTATTGTATATGTGTTATTAGAAGCATTGTATGTGAGTTATTAGAAGCATTGTATGTGTGTCATTAGAAGACAGATCTCAAGCCTTCTCTTAAAGAAAAATTCAGAATATATTTTCCCCATCTAAATTTAAATAGAAATACGTCAATGATCAAGGAACGCCATCGTGTTTAACTGATGAGACTGTCGAATATACATCGTGAAGCAGGTACCACATAACTAATGGTCTTGGAAAAAAATCTTTTTATCTCGAAATATGGAGAAGTCTATAAAATGATGACACAAAAGTTCAACGTGAGTAGAATCGTACTAATCATTTTCACCAGAGACTTGCGATTGTTCCAATTCTTTCGCCATGTCTTTCACCGAATGACAAGTAAAAATCCGAGAGATTCAAGTTCATCAGCTAGATTCAAGTTGTATTATACAAATGACAGGTTATAAGGTTTGTAAATATAATATAACCTCAAATTACATGATTGACAAAAGCATATCTTCTCTTCTTCAAAGGACAACTAAATGCGACTAAACTACACGGATTTCTCTGAATGTAAACATGGAACACGTTTAGGCCGACAATAACCCTTCCCTTTGTAATTAAGGAATCTTCTTTCGTCTCATTTTGTGCTAGAATGTGCTCAGATGTCAAATCATAAAATAGCTCCTGTCATCATAAAACCTAGTCTCATCCGAGATCAGGGGTATAATGTTTTATCGCTATACCGGTAAGGCTTTGTAATCCCCCGGCCGCGTAATCGTTAGTATATGTAGTGTTACCTTGATATCAAGACGTTCCACCTTTATATCTGCTGATTGTGTTCATCATGGATTTCACCAGGTTGTTCACTCATGCACACGTGTATTTTCTAAGCTTTTCGACTCTATTCATACATCTTTGTTTGTCTCTTTGTCTCTGTCTCTGTTTCTCTCTCTCTTTCTCTCTCTCTCTCTCAGTAGATAGATATATAGACAAGGGCAGACAGACAGACAGACAGATAGATAGATAGATAGATAATAGATAGATAGATAGATAGATAGATAGATAGATAGATAGATAGATAGATATATAGATAGATAGATAGGCGTGTGCGTGTTTGTGTGTGAACTTTATCAATTAAGATCACATTTTTTCCAGATCAAATAAAGTCTTGTCAAATGGGTAATGAGCAGGCACTCATGAAGACACAAGATGGGTAAACAATCAAAACTACTAGATATATTGATATGGTTACAAAACAATCACAACAGACAACTACACGCATTACTTGTCATGTACCGAGTGTTTCGTACAGTACCGTTTTTTAAAAGAAAACAAACTTGTATTACTAGTATTACAAATGATATGTTACTAAGCTCATAGCTGCTTGCTTCACGTATCAACTGTCAGCAGTAAATATAATGAGTATCGGCCCTAATAATGTTCTATTAACAAATAAATAACAATACAAAACAATTACTAAACAATACAAAACAATACAAAAGAAGACAAAAACAAATACAAAACAATTACTAAACAATACAAAACAATACAAAAGAAGACAAAAACAAATGCAAAACAATACAAAACAATTACTAAACAATACAAAACAATAAAAAAGAAGATCAAACAAATACGAAACAATACAAAACAATTACTAAACAATACAAAACATACAAAAGAAGACAAAAACAAATACAAAAAATACAAAACAATTACTAAACAATACAAAACAATACAAAAGAAGATCAAACAAATACGAAACAATGCAAAACAATTACTAAACAATACAAAACATACAAAAGAAGACAATAACAAATACAAAACAATACAAAACAATTACTAAACAATACAAAACATACAAAAGAAGACAAAAACAAATACAAAACAATACAAAACAATTACTAAACAATACAAAACAATACAAAAGAAGATCAAACAAATACGAAATATTATCAAAGAAAAAACCCCAAATGCAATGCACTACAAAACAATAAAAAAAAACAAATAAAAAGCAATATAAAACAACAATGACTACTGCTGATACCACTAATCTTACTACTTTTACCAATAGCATTAGTATTATTACTATTAGTACTACTAATACTATTAGTACTACTATTACTGTAACTACTACTGATACTACTATTACAACTACTAATATCTCTATTACTGTTACTACTACTATTACTACTATCACTATTGCTATTACTACTACTATTACTACCACTACTACTGCATCCGCCAACAGCTTCAGACTAGGAAATAGTAAATATACCGATTATTCTTGCTAATACTATTCTATTAATAAATGTAAAACAAAACTAATATCTGATGTGGCTACTACTACTACTACTACCGCCATCGACACCGCCACTAACGCCATTGCTGTCTCTGATTAACATATGATAATGATGTTACCACTGTTTACATAAAGACAGGCTGATGCCACTATTAGGTTTGAGGCAGAAACTGTTGACACGGATGCAGCAATATGAATTACGTCTTGCTCATACAAGAACAACAACATCAATAATAATAATAATAATAATAATAATAATAATAATAATAATATAGTAATTATCTGTTGCTCGTATGTCATCTGAAAAAAACAAGAACCATTTATTTAACTACAGTTATTGCCTGTGTCGTGTATTTTTTTGTTGTTGTTGTTGTTAGTTTTGTTTTGGTGGTGGGAGGTTGTTTCTTTGCTGGTGTAAGGGTGCAATGAGTCATAATACCACTCACAATTGTATTATGAAAGAATCTGAAAAACGTAATGTCAAAGTAAACACCTTGGTTATCGTTCGTCCTTGTGTATTTATCTACGATATCTCCTTGCTAATAACACTAATTTACTCAATTAGTGAGAAACATCTACAATCACATACAACCTTGCATATTTGGACGATTCACTTCAAGTGGAAATGTTAAGCGCCTGTTATTTAAGGGTTAAAATAGGTCATTTTGCAATGTGACGTAATCTGTCGTAATGAGGGACATATATTTTACCAATGCCAGAAAAACATATTATATTTCTACATTATCCACGTTGCGTGTTTACATTTACTTCCACGGTGGTGTATTTACATTCACTTCTACGGTGGCTTGTTTACATTTACTTCAACGGTGGCGTGTTCACATTTACTTCCACGGTGGCGTGTTTATATTTACTTCCACAGTGTCTTGTTTACAATTACTTCCACGATGGCGTGTTTACATTTACTTCCACGGTGGCGTGTTTACATTTACTTCCACGGTGTCTTGTTCACATTTACTTCCACGGTGGCTTGTTTATATTTACTTCCACAGTGGCTTGTTTACATTTACTTCCACGGTGGCGTGTTTACATTTACTTCCACGGTGTCTTGTTTACAATTGCTTCCACGGTGGCGTGTTTACATTTACTTCCACGGTGGCGTGTGGGGCCATGAGTGGCCGAGTGGTCTAAAGCGCTCTCCGTTACGGATCACTGCCATCTCACCTCTGTCTGCGCTGGTTCGAGTCTCATATTCAGCCAATGTGGGTATGGTGGCACTCACCAGATAATATGTACTTTTGAGAGAGTGACGTATGTAAGGTGAAGTAGTTCGCATTTAAAACATGCACAGTGGAGAGAATGTTTGCATACCTCTATGCTACATTAATGTAATGTGGATGATATTTCTTTTGGATATTGTACTTTTGGAAATTTTACATGATTTAAGCACACTGCTAACTAAAATGACTCCTCCCTTGTGTTAAAAATCAGTCTGAATTAATCTAAAGTACACTATACATAGCAGCTATTAAAATAGGGAAAATGAATTTTGCCAGACTAGACAATACCAGCTTCTGAAAGTGCAATGAATGAATTACCAAATATATAAAATGTAAAAAAAGTTATCGGCTCTTTTTTATACAATTTACCTCTGAAGTTCAGGAAGTGAAAATGACCAAGTAGAGCTAGCACTTTTTTGAAAGGTGCACATTTGAAGTAAGGCCAAGCTGTATACTCTATAACCCATAGTACACCCATCAATCATACACCAAAATAAAGGGAATTAAAGGTTCTTTGCATTATACCTAAGATATACAAGGTCTTTTCTAAATAGCCAGTATAACCAGTGAGGAAAGCCGGGGACATTCTTTTTCTTTAAAATCCTAACCCTATGCAAAATGCGAAACTGTATAGCGCCACCTACGTGAGAAAGCTTGCCAGTAGCTTCTCGTGGGTCGGTGGTTCTTTCTGGGGTTTTTCCGGGTTCTTCCTCCACCATTAATACTGGCCGCCATGTATCGTGTGCTGAAAAATGGCGTTAAACCCCACATCATCATCACCACGGTGGCGTGTTCACATTTACTTCCACGGTGGCGTGTTTACATTTACTTCCACGGTGGCGTGTTTATATTTACTTCAACGGTGGCGTGTTTACATTTACTTCCACGGTGGCGTGTTCACATTTACGTCCACCGTGGCTTGTTTACATTTACTTCCACGGTAGCGTGTTTACATTTACTTCCACAGTGGCGTGTTCACATTTACTTCCACGGTGGCGTGTTTACATTTACTTCCACAGTAGCGTGTTTACATTTACTTCCACGGTGGCGTGTTTACATTTACTTCCACAGTGGCGTGTTCACATTTACTTCCACAGTGGCGTGTTCACATTTACTTCCACGGTGGCGTGTTTACATTTACTTCCACGGTGTTGTGTTTACATTTAGTCGTTACTGGTATCCTTCTCTTGTGTGGTGCTTTTCCCTTTACATGTGGCAGAAAGGTTCCTTTTGTTCCCCTTCTTCTTCGTGCGGCAGTGATTTTGTAGATGACTTAGATGTAGAGGACTCAGTACACCTCGTGGATTAGATGATGTTTTCATTCACAAATGACATGAACGTCTAGGTTTATCTGAAATGTCTTCAGGAAGTTATGTTATCTTTGCCATGTATGATTAATACTGTTACGTGTAGATCCCTACCCTCATCAAAAATTGGTATTTAACACCATCCAAGTACCATCAATGTGTAAATATAAGCAAGCTTGGGAGTCATTATGTATACAAAACAAACTTATTTTCTGATACGTACATACATACACATACACACACATACATACATACATACATACATACATACATACATACATACATACATACATACATACATACATACATGCATGCATGCATGCATGCATGCATGCATACATACATACATACATACATACATACATACATACATACATACATACATACATACATACATACATGCATACTTATGAATTGAAAGACAATTTTTAATATGAGACGAAATATAAAGTAATGTAAAATCAGGTTCTCTGTGATTTTCAATATAATTAGCTACGTATGAACGGGTAATACTATCTAAATATAGGAATTAATATCTAAATACAGGCATCGCTATCTAAATATAGGCATCAATATCAAAATACATGCATTAATATATAAATAAAGATCAATTACCTTTGTCGCTAATTATACCGATTTGTCCGTATGTACTAATGTTGTGACAGACAGTACGTTGTTCCGTAAGTAATTTAGGACCACACTTATAAATTTATCTCGGACTATCTTAAAAGAGGAGAACTAGTTTTCAATTTCGATTGTTATTTTCCTACTAATTATGGTAGATACAATTTCGCATGTTCTCTTTGATGACAATGCCACATAACATTAGACATTAATGAACCAATCAGCAGAGATCTCTCAAGTTTAATGACGAAAGGAAAATGTGAGCCATTGATACGTTTTAGACAATTAGCTATTGTTGTTAGTTTGGTATCGATAGTTTTGCATTTAGCATTGTCACACTCTTCAGTGTAATGGTACATTACTGTTTTATGTCTCGTGAACATAGTGCAGTGTTGCGTTAGCGTCCAATACCGGAACAATAAAGAATATACCAATTTTATTTAATGGTTATTAAACAGATCTGTGATCGGCTATTAGATTGATACAAATATACCCCATTTTTTTTATGGATATGTTTTTTTAGAAAGAAAACAACGTATTGAATGGCCCCAATATAATCCATCGGGTTAGAGAATGGTAACTCGTTCCATACTATGGCCAGCATGAGCGCATGGCTGGTTATCTCGGGTGCTAGTGTACAAGCGTTAGACGACATATGACATTAGTAGCGGCAGGTGTTTGATTGTTGTTGTTCGTCCTTTGAACGGTCATTAGATGAAGCGTTGACTGGTGATGTTGCTGTAGTGGCTGACCAGGACAATTTGTTTTCTATCAGGCACATTTGACAGGAGATGCCAATTAGTTTGCTTGTTAATAGAGTATGTGTTGCTTTTCTGAGAACTGCACTGCTCATGCTTTTGCACTACCTGTAGTTGTCCTCCATTCACAATATATAGCTCCAGCATGGATGGGATCCCGCCTCATGAAGCGACCATGTGCGAGATCCTTCCAAGTCTCTGCGTCAGTTTTGAAGTGTTTCGTGGATGACTTGAGGAAATCATTAAAGCGTTTCTTCTGAAAACCTTGAGATCGTCTTCCCTTCTTTAGGTCGCAGAAGAAGGTCTTTGGGAATCGCTCTTCTGACATCGTGGTGATGTGGTCTACCCATCTCAACTGTGATTTCGTCAGTATAGTGTAGATGATTGGCAAACCTCAGTGTCCGGTTCTCTGTTGGCAAACCTCAGCGACTGCACTCTTTTCGGCAAACCTCAATGTCTGATACTCTGTCCTATCATCTTATCCTCATTAGTTTCCCAAGCAGTCCATGTGAAAATTGTTCAGTTTCATGGAATAGTGCTTGTACACCGTCGAGGTCGCTCAAGTTTACAGCAGGGTCAGTAAAACAATGGCTTTGTATGTCTTTTGTTTTGCTTATAGACTGATACTTCTGCGCTCCCACCACATGCACGTAGTGTGCAAAGGTTGCACCTGGTGCAGATTGGTGCACCACCTTTGTATTATTGATGCTGATTGCGAGACCGAATTTGTCACACGCTGAAGAGAAATGATCGATACCTTGTTGCATGTCAAACTCAGGGAACGGTCGTCAACAAATACGAGATTACGAACAGTCACTTCCCGTAACTTTATCTTCCTCAGCAGTCTTCTCAGATTGAACTAATTGCCGTCAGACTGGTTTCTGATGTCCAAACCAGTGTCAAAGTCATGGAAAGCATCAGTAGTGATGGCTGATAGGATCATGTTAAAGAGTGATTGGGCAAAGCCACAGCCTTGCTTGTCTCCTATGGTGAATGGGAATGGTGACGATGACTCATCGCCATCCACAACACAAGCAAAGTATGCCATTATGGCATTGCCCAACAATCCCGATGAATTTCTCTGAGCAATCGAATTTTGCCTTGATCTTCCAAGAGCACTCTACGGTTCTCTATGTCAGCTCGATGAATGTCGTGTCCAGGTTCGACTTCTGTTCTTGCAATTTATTCTGGAGCTGACGAGCTTCAAACACCAAGTCTATGGTCCCTTGTTATTTCATGAAGCCACACTGACTCTTTGGCAGCAGCCATTGACCGATGTGATGTACAAGATGACTGGCTGACTTCGGGCAAGAATTTTGCCAGCTATTGACAACACTTGGATGTCTCTATGGTTGTTTCATGATTGTTTGTTACCGTTCTGCTTGTAATAGTAGACGATGGATGCATTTTTGTACTCTTGGGATACAGTTATCTTAGTCAACATTGGCTAGAAGAGTTCAGTAAATTCAGTAAGCCATCTGCGACTCTCCAGCTTTGTAGACTTCGGCTAGCACAGCCACTGCTCTAGATGCTTTACCATTTGTCAGCAGGAGGATTACTTTCAGCTTCTGTCAGCTCTGGAAGATCTGCAAGTGTTATGTTGATTTCCTCTTGGTGAGTCGATCAGTTGCCACCTTGATGATAGATGACTTTGATCGAGTATGTTGTTTAAATGTACTGTCCATGTTCGAAGTATCATTTCTTTTTCAGTGATCAGAGTGACGCTGTCAGAACTCGTATATGAACATGTTCCTGACGAATGTGTTCCGTAGATTGTCTTCAAAGCATCATAGAAGTCCCTCATGTCATTCATATCTGTGTATGATTGAACTTCGTCTGCCTTATAGCGCTCCCCCAAGTCTTGCAACTCTCTGGGTTTGTGCCCCGGTTTAGACATACCAAAGACTTATAAAAATGGTACTAACAGCTGCCTCGCTAGGCATTCAGCGTTAAGAGTTTAGTGTTAGGACTGGTCGGCCTGGTGTCAGGATAATGTGCCTGGGTGGGACATGATGCTACATGTCTGCGGCATGATGCCTCAGCACTAAACATTACCATAAGCTTCAACACTGCAGACATCTTAGATAAATGACTGAAAAATTATGAAAACTACGTTAAAAATCCAAGCACGCACACACACACACACACACACACACACACACACACACACACTGACTTTGCGTTCGACAGTCCTTTTGTGTTGTTGAATGCTGCCGCCTTAGGTGATGAAGTTCTGTCTTTTGGATGGGTCTTCTGTAGCCGATATGTCTCATTTGTGGCATCATCGTTTTCATCCAACCAATCTTGATATTTAGTCGGGTGGGACTGAGGTGTGTGGATTCAGTTGATTACACAGAAGCATGACCGGTTTGTTTTGACTTTGTGTCTTGTTGGCTGCACATTTCTTCAACATTAACCTTGCACTCTTGGTGCAAATTTCGCCTTGTGGTCGCCTGTTCTTCTGAATTCGGATATTGAGTTTGGAAACTGTGAGCTTTTAGTCAGTACATCATTCTGTGCGATTAATGGCCTTCGTCACTCGAACATCCGGCATGTCTCTTTTTCTGAAGGTGACATAGCCAATAAGATGCCAGTTCTTGGAACGTGGTTGCATCAAAGACGTCCTGTTGCTGTTTGGCAGACAGTATACTGTGCTAGTGATCAGGGGATCGATCATGTTCAGCGCAATTTCTCTGTATGAGAAGTTTTCTGCTGTTGTATTTGTCGAATCCATTTAGCCAATGCCACATGGCTTAGTCAGACGATAAGCTATCTCTAGTATTGAAGTTACCAAGGATGATGACTTGGCTGCCTTTCAAACCTGTGTGTGTGTGTGTGTGTGTGTGTGTGTGTGTGTGTGATGCCATTTGTGAGAGTTGTGAGTTTGCTAACTAGATGGAATTTGATAGCGAACCCAAGAACAGCTTTATTATCAATCTTCTTTACTATGGCCACTCTAGAAGAATGTGCAAGCGGCTTAGGTGAATTGCCCTTCCTCGACTAGGCGAGATGCATTCAAAGCTGCTTCCTTGATGTTGAATCTGGCCAGTTCTCTACCAACAAGAGCTGTTCTTCACTCTGGTCTAGCTAATGTACTGTTTATTAGTGTGCATGTATTCCAGGCAATGATGGTAAGTTACGTCATCTTCGTATTCTAGTTACGTTTTCGACCGCTAAGATGGAATCCACGTCAGTTGCGGGACTTTATGGTGTCTGGTGAGGGGTAGATAATAGTGTTGAACATAAGTGAGGGAAAGTTGCGTAGAGTCACCATCGCTCTCTCGCCCAGGCCTGTCTGAATCTAGTGACACAACAATGTTAAGCCGTCCGGAGACACTTCCGGATGCAATGGATGGTCATCAGTTCCTACTGCATCTGAGATGATGTCCTGCTCTGTCCACACAGCTCTTGCCATCTGCCTTCACAGCCAAGGTATGAGCATATCTAAACGTGTTCGATTATTGCATGAAACTAATGATAACTATGTAGCATGTTTGACTGATGATAGCTTTGTAGCATGTTTGACTAATGATAACTCTGTTGCATGTTGGACTGATGATATATCTGTAGTATGTTTGACTAATGATAACGCTATTGCATGTTTGACTAATGATAGCTCAGTAGCATGTTTGACTAGTGATAAATATGTTGCATATTTGACTGATGATAGCTCTGTAGCATGTTTCAATAATGATAGCTCTGTAGCATGTTTGACTAATGATAACTCTGTAGCATGTTTGACTAATGATAACGCTGTTGCATGTTTGACTAATGATAGCTCTGCAGCATGTTTGACTAATGATAACTCTGTAGCATGTTTGACTAATGATAACTATGTTGCATGTTTGACTAATGATAGCTCTGTAGCATGTTTGACTAATGATAACTATGTAGCATGTTTGACTAACAACTCTGTAGCATGTTTGAATAATGATAGCTCTGTAGCATGTTTGACTAATGATAACTCTGTTGCATGTTTGACTGATGATAGCTCTGTAGCATGTTTGACTAATGATAACTATGCAACATGTTTGACTATGCTCGTGCAATTCAGCATACATTTATTTCATTTAATCATGTATTCAGACTTTCATAGTGGGATCAATGGCAACACAACTTCCAGGTTTTTATATATAACTCGAATAATAATTTAAACTAAGTCCAATATCCGTTGTCATGGTTTGTTCGAAGTAAATAAATCTGTTGTTGTGAAGGATACATCAGTTATATCTTTCCTGAATGATCAGAATTGGAAAGCTTTTTTTTTCGTTTTTAAATTATTTGAGGTCAGATTCACCTTATAATAACTGAGGAACAAGAGTAAGTAACATTCTGATATTAAACTAATAGTCCAGTTTAATAATCAACCCTCAACTACAAACAAAATCATGGTCTTCCTTTATGGTTTGTAAAACCTTTCAGACAGTGTCTCCAATAGTACAGTCTCAATTACTTATTAAATAGCCCATTAGGTTAAGATCACTTTTTAATGAACACTGTCTGTCTATAGGCAAATGTCACATTCAGCAAATTATTAATATTCTCCTTGCCATTATTATTATTATTATTATTATTATTATTATTATTATTATTATTAAACTCCTAAAGGCAAATCCTTGCGTTGCTTTGTCTGTACGTCAGGAACTAGTTTTTTTTTCCTTCATATAATTTTGTTATCAGTCCCAGTTGGGTAATTTGTTATCAGTCCCTGTTGGGTAATTTAATGTTTGCTGAATCACTGGCACACTTTAATACATACTCATTTAACTGGACGAAAATGGTCTAAAAATATATTGATTTTATTTTAAAACCAATATATTTTTAGACCATTTTAAATAATATATTTCATTTGAAAATAGTCTAACGCATGTATTGCTTTGAAAATGGCTGTAAACTTATAATGGACTTAAAATGGTCTAAAACGTATTTTATTGCACTTCAAAATGGTCTAAAACATATATTGCACTTGAAATGATCTAAAACGTATATTGCCTTAAAAATGGTCTAAAAGGTATATTGGCTTAAAATTGGTCTAAAACACATATTGCCTTAAAAATGGTCTAAAAAGTATGTTGCCTTATAAATGATCTAAAACATGTATTGCCGTGAAAATTGTGTACATCATATTGCCTTGAAAATGGTCTCAATCATATTTTCTTTAAAATGGTTCTAAAACATATAATGCACTTGAAAATGGTCTAAAATATAAATTTCCTTGAAAATGGTCTAAAACATACATTAGCTTGAAAATTGTCTAAGGAATACATTGCCTTTATAATAGTCTGAAACATACATTGAATTGAAAATGGTCTAAGGCATACATTGTTTTTATAATAGTCTGAAACTTACATTGAATTGAAAATGGTCTAAGGCATACATTGCCTTTATAATAGTCTGAAACATACATTGAATTGAAAATTGTCTAAGGAATACATTGCCTTTATAATAGTCTGAAACATACATTGAATTGAAAATGGTCTAAGGAATACATTGCCTTTATAATAGTCTGAAACTTACATTGAATTGAAAATGGTCTAAGGCATACATTGCCTTTATAATAGTCTGAAACATACATTGAATTGAAAATTGTCTAAGGAATACATTGCCTTTATAATAGTCTGAAACATACATTGAATTGAAAATGGTCTAAGGCATACGTTAGCTTTAAAATGGTCTAAAATATATAACGCCTTAAAAATTGTCTAAAACATATATTGCCATGAAAATTCTGTACATCACATTGCCTTGAAAATGGTCTCAATCATATTTCAACACAAATGGTTCTAAAATATACATTGCACTTGAAAATGGTCTAAAACATACATAGCTTGAAAATGGTCTAAGGCATGCGTTGGCTTTAAAATGGTCTGATACCAAAATTGGTGTGAAAATGGTCATAGACATCCATTGGCTTGAAAATGATCTAAGATATACATTGGCTTGAAAATGGTCTAATACATACATTGGCTTGAAAATGGTCTAATACATACATTGGCTTGAAAATGGTCTAATACACACATTGGCTTGAAAATGGTCTAAGGCATGCGTTGGCTTTAAAATGGTCTGATACCAAAATTGGCTTGAAAATGGTCATAGACATCCATTGGCTTGAAAATGATCTAAGATATACATTGGCTTGAAAATGTTCTAATACATACATTGGCTTGAAAATGTTCTAATACATACATTGGCTTGAAAATGGTCAAAGGCATACATTGGCTTGAAAATGGTCTTACGCATACATTGGCTTGAAAATGGTCATATACATACATTGGCTTGAAAATGTTCTAATACATACATTGGCTTGAAAATGGTCTAAGACATACATTGGCTTGCAAATGGTCTAAGGCATACATTGGCTTGAAAATGGTCTTACGCATACGTTGGCTTTAAAATTGTATGAGATATAAATTGGCTTGAAAATGGTCTAATGCATATATTGGCTTGAAAATGGTCTAAGACATACATTGGCTTGAAAATGGTCTAAGACATACATTGGCTTGAAAATGTTCTAAGGCATACATTGGCTTGAAAATGGTCTAAGACATACATTGGCTTGAAAATGGTCATATACATACGCTGGCTTGAAAATGGTCTAAGGCAGACATTGGCTTGAAAATGGTCTAAGGCATACATTGGCTTGAAAATGGTCTTACGCATACGTTGGCTTTAAAATTGTATGAGATATAAATTGGCTTGAAAATGGTCTAAGGCATACATTGGCTTGAAAATGGTCTTACGCATACATTGGCTTGAAAATGGTCTAATATATACATTGGCTTGAAAATGGTCTAAGACATACGTTGGCTTGAAAATGGTCATATACATACGCTGGCTTGAAAATGGTCTAAGGCATACATTGGCTTGAAAATGGTCTAAGGCATACATTGGCTTGAAAATGGTCTTACGCATACGTTGGCTTTAAAATTGTATGAGATATAAATTGGCTTGAAAATGGTCTAAGACATACATTGGCTTGGAAATGGTCTAAGGCATACATTGGCTTGAAAATGGTCTAATACATACATTGGCTTGAAAATGGTCTAAGGCATACATTGGCTTGAAAATGGTCTAATACATACATTGGCTTGAAATGGTCTAATACATACGCTGGCTTGAAAATGGTCTTAGGCATACATTGGCTTGAAAATGGTCTAAGGCATACATTGGCTTGAAAATGGTCTAATACATACATTGGCTTGAAAATGGTCATATACATACGCTGGCTTGAAAATGGTCTAAGGCATACATTGGCTTGAAAATGGTCTAAGACATACATTCGCTTGAAAATGGTCTAATACATACATTGGCTTGAAAATGGTCTAAGGCATACATTGGCTTGAAAATTTTCTAAGGCATACATTGGCTTGAAAATGGTCTAATACATATATTGGCTTGAAAATGGTCTAATACATACATTGGCTTGAAAATGGTCTAAGCCATACATTGGCTTGAAAATGGTCTAAGGCATACATTGGCTTGAAAATGGTCTAAGCCATACATTGGCTTGAAAATGGTCTAAGGCATACATTGGCTTGAAAATGGTCTAAGGCATACATTGGCTTGAAAATGGTCTAAGGCATACATTGGCTTGAAAATGGTCTAATACATACATTGGCTTGAAAATGGTCTAATACATACATTGGCTTGAAAATGGTCATATACATACGCTGGCTTGAAAATGGTCTAAGGCATACATTGGCTTGAAAATGGTCTTACGCATACGTTGGCTTTAAAATTGTGTGAGATATAAATTGGCTTGAAAATGGTCTAAGACATACATTGGCTTGATAATGGTCTAAGGCATACATTGGCTTGAAAATGGTCTAATACATACATTGGCTTGAAAATGGTCTAATACATACATTGGCTTGAAAATGGTCTAAGATATACATTGGCTTGAAAATGGTCATAGACATCCATTGGCTTGAAAATGGTCTAATACATACATTGGCTTGAAACGGGTCTGATATTTACATTGGCTTGAAAATGGTCTAAGGCATACATTGGCTTGAAAATGGTCTAAGGCATACATTGGCTTGAAAATGGTCTAAGATATACATTAGCTTGAAAATGGTCATAGACATCCATTGGCTTGAAAATGGTCATAGATATACATTGGCTTGAAAATGGTCTAATACATACATTGGCTTGAAACGGGTCTAATACATACACTGGCTTGAAAATGCTCTAATACATCCATTGGCTTGAAAATGGTCATAGACATCCATTGGCTTGAAAATGATCTAAGGCATACATTGGCTTGAAAATGGTCTAATACATACATTGGCTTGAAAATGTTCTAAGGCATACATTGGCTTGAAAATGGTCTAAGGCATACATTGGCTTGAAAATGGTCATATACATACATTGGCTTGAAAATGTTCTAAGGCATACATTGGCTTGAAAATGGTCTAAGGCATACATTGGCTTGAAAATGGTCTAAGGCATACATTGGCTTGAAAATGGTCTTACGCATACGTTGGCTTTAAAATTGTATGAGATATAAATTGGCTTGAAAATGGTCTAAGACATACATTGGCTTGAAAATGGTTATATACATTCGCTGGCTTGAAAATGGTCTAAGGCATACATTGGCTTGAAAATGGTCTAAGGCATACATTGGCTTGAAAATGGTCATATACATACATTGGCTTGAAAATGTTCTAAGGCATACATTGGCTTGAAAATGGTCTAAGGCATACATTGGCTTGAAAATGGTCTAAGGCATACATTGGCTTGAAAATGGTCTTACGCATACGTTGGCTTTAAAATTGTATGAGATATAAATTGGATTGAAAATGGTCTAAGACATACATTGGCTTGAAAATGGTCATATACATACGCTGGCTTGAAAATGGTCTAAGGCATACATTGGCTTGAAAATGGTCCAAGGCATAGATTGGCTTGAAAATGGTCTTACGCATACGTTGGCTTTAAATTTGCATGAGACATAAATTGGATTGAAAATGGTCTAAGACATACATTGGCTTGAAAATGGTCATATACTTACGCTGGCTTGAAAATGGTCTAAGGCATACATTGGCTTGAAAATGGTCTAAGACATACATTGGCTTGAAAATGGTCATATACTTACGCTGGCTTGAAAATGGTCTAAGACATACATTGCCTTAAAAATGGTTTAAAACATACATTGCCTTAAAAATGGTTTAAGACATAAATTTTCTTTAAAATGGTCTAAGACATAGATTTTTTTTTAAAATGGTCTAAGACATAGATTGGCTTTAAAATGGTCCAAGATGTAAATTGGCTTTAATATGGTCGAAAATACACATTGGCTTTAATATAGTCTAAGACACACATTGGCTTTAATATGGTCTAAGACACACATTGGCTTTACAATGGTCTAAGACACACATTGGCTTGAATATGGTCTAAGACGTCCTTGAAAAATATAATTTCATTAAGAACATTGGTAAAAGCGCATATTTGTGTATTGGAAACGCTCACAGAATTCGAATTATAATCGAAAACACCCACACATATATGTGCATCATCAATGTAAAAGCTTTACTGTTGCATCTAACTGACAAAAAAGCAATGCAAGAAAGGCATATCAGCATCATTATTTTAAATATTTGCTTTACCAACACATGTATGATTATGGACCGTCAGCTGTCTCGTTGTCTCCGTAAAGCCATATATATCACACGAGGCATGATGACGGATAAATGAGTCATTCACCTGTAATTAACACATCGACTGTGGGCGAAGGGTCAATTAGCATTAACCATTTTAAATCTAATAAATTGTAGTTATTTTTTCAACGTAGGATGTGATGTGTTTCTAATTAATTATTAGGACAGAAATGGTCTTTCAGCATTGGTATTTAATCTTATTTAATTTGATCTTGTTTCCACATATTATGTCAAAGAGACAGCACATTATTGCAGGGTGTAAGTACTTGTTTCTGAGGTGGAACTGCGAGGAATGTAAAGTGTCAGTCAATGTACTCAAGTTATATTTACCTGTATAAGCAGACCCAAGGATCTGTGCATTCTTCTCAGCTAGTTGGTAATATTAAACATAGAAATCTCTCTCTCTCTCTCTCTCATATGTATGTATGTATGTATGTATGTATGTATGATGTATGTATATGTATATATATATACATATATATATATATATATATATATATATATATATATATATATATATATATATATATATATATATATATATAGTTGCCATTTGCTACATTTGCAGTTTGGATTGTTGTCATCTTAATGAGAGAAATCAAAAGATACATACTATAAAAACTGCAGGAAAAACGAGAGGTGTAGTTGAAAGATTAGTTGGTCATTTGGAATACACTTTCTGCTGTTAACTGTTTCTAAGCGATGCAAGAAATAAGTAGTGTTTAAATATAAATGTTTATTTTGCAATATTTGCTGAAAAAGTAATGCATGCAAACTGCAAACTATGAAATAATTTTCTTCACCAGAGGTGTAAATAATTAATGCTTGCATGGCATCGTGTTAACATGAATTCTCTCTAGTAGATCGTTTGTACAAGTCTTATAACCCATGTTCAATGCTCTAATGACTGATTCCAGTTTATGTAGGTATTATCGGATCAGTGTCTAATACATGCTAATCACGTGTTAATCATGCTAATCCATCTGATTAAATTTTAGATCTTCACTGCGGTCTTACATCAGTTGACTCAATTGCAATAAGATCACCTGCCATCTAATATCACATATTAGAACACAATTGTTCCGCTACTTACCACACTGTATAATTATGTCTGATATCAAACATGATCGATGATTGCCAATGTATAGATTTGAGGATAATAGTGTAATTGATTTTGATGTACCCAGTCTGTTGTTTTAAAGGGACGTCATGATTAAATTTTGATTCCAATTTACTTGGTCCAGTGTACTTATATTGAAATATATATATATATATATATATATATATATATATATATATATATATATATATATATATATATATATATATATATATATATATATATATATATTACGATAATATCACTTTTATTGGTACCGCATTTTACTTATACTATAAGCACGTGTTCGGTTATAAGAATTGTTAAATTTTGACTTGACGTTATATGTAGGCATACTCAGATCACCTGCCCAACATGCGTATTGTAAAATTTTGACTTGACATTATATGTCGGCATACTCGGATCACCTCTCTAACATGCGTATTGTGAAATTTTGAATTGACGTTATCTGTCGGCATGCTCGGATCACCTGCTCAATATGTGTATTGTGAAATTTTGACTTGACGTTATATGTCGGCATATTCGGATCACCTGCCCAACATGCGTATTGTGAAATTTTGCGTTGACGTTATATGTCTGTATACTTTTATCACGTGTCCAACATAGGTATTGCGGCATTTTGACTTTACGTTGTAATAGGATTATCTGGTAATTATTGCGTATTTATTTACGTGTAAATTTGACCTTAGCACTCACAAAGTAAATAAAATCCGAAGGACTTTGTGAGTGGCTTTTTTTAAAACAATTCACACATTGGTAAATACTCATCCATGATCATTTAATCCATATAATTCTAATTTGCTTCCACTCTGTCATTATATCAGCAAATTTCATCACCAAAACATTCGCTTTTAGGTAGGACGAAGTTTTCTTTCATTAACCTCTTACCTGCAATATTATAAATAGCTACATCAATGCTAGCAAAGATTAGTCCATTCTTGTTATAGTGCTTTTTATGGAAATTTCTTTTATAAAAAAAATGTGGTTGATCTATTTAAACCAGGTTATTCCTTTTTAACATTACGCTTACATATGTCACGTGTTGTTGTAGCATACGTTGTTCTTGCTTTCAAAACAAAATTGTGTCCATTTTTAGTGAGATCCCTTGCTCGTTATGACCCTGACATTTAGTAACAGATGCTGGAACACAGGGGTGAAACAAAATGCAATCATTTCTGAAGATTGGCTTAGAAAGCCTGCCATATGCTTTCTTTGACAAAAGGGGTGAGTGTTGGATTGTAGGAAGGACTGCGCAATTACATTGCTTTAAATTCTAAGTATTGATTTTAATCAGGGGGCTGCAACGTTTTGATCAGAAATCCTGGACTGGGTGGGTTGGTGTCTGTTGTAGTTAATTAGTATGGTGCAAGGCGTTGGTACAGACTGAGCTTCCCATAAAATGACCTGGAAAGTGGGGACCAAACGTAGTCCGCAGAATTTACCGATGTACGGGAAAATAAGATTGATCAGTATCACGTGACAGTTTATATCCAATGAGATTACAGAAAATTCAGTCGATTCATAGCCATTGGAATCGCATGTCGGTATACTCTTATAATTTGATCCACATGTATATTTTGACATTTTGACTTGCAGTTTGCGCTACATTTCGGAATCTTATCATTTGATCAGTTAAAGAGCATGCAGTACAATAAAACTGACATTTTTCTTTAAAGTGAAGTCATGGATCAATAAAAATGAATACTGGTTGAAAACAATATCTTTTTTTGCTGCAAACGCACGGTGTTTTAGTACTTAAACAGTACTTATTTTCCGGCATTTGAATGTCAAAAGATTTGTTGTTTACGAGGGCAGGGAAATGATTAAAGTCAGGATTCACTGCAGTGTTGTGTATCGTATGATATCCATTTGTAACATAACAATTTAGAAACATAATACATTCTATATAGACCGTAACATAATATTCTTACACCTACGAGTTAGTATAACACACTTACCTTTCCCTTTACACCTATGAAATAGTATTACGCACTTACCTTTCCTTTCCCCTTACACCTACGAGATAGTATTACACACTTACCTTTCCCCTTACACCTGCGAGATAGTATTACGCACTTACCTTTCCTTTCCCCTTACACCTACGAGATAGTATTACACACTTACCTTTCTCTTTACACCTATGAGATATTATTACGCATTTACCTTTCCCCTTACACCTATGAAATAGTAATTCACTCTTACCTTTCCCCTTACACCTACGAGATAGTAGTACACACTTACATGTCCCCTTACACCTATGAAGTAGTATTGCACACTTAACTTTTCCCCTTACACGTTATGAAATAGTATTACACACTTACCTTTCCCCTTACACATATGAGATAGCATTACACACTTGCCTTTCCCTTTACACCTATGAAAAGTATTACATATTTCGCCGTCATGCAAAATCACACATCAAAGATATCAACCTCTTAGGACATAGTGGTAAACGTTTACAAAGTGCAAATCGGAGATAACCACGGTCATTCAAAGAGATTGTCTTAAGTGTAGGCCTAACTTCATGTTTGTGAATATTGGAGCTTCTGTCACTAAAAAACATAACACTAGATTAGGCATTCCATAAAATTTTTTTGAGATAACCATTATTTCTCATACATTTAAAATTTACATACATACATACATACATACATACATACATACATACATACATACATACATATATTGCCTCATTGCATCTAATACTGAGTCAGATAAGTTGATAGTAACAAATAATTTCAACAGTGCTATTTACATTTTACCGGTTACTATTTTGCAATTGTTGGTTAGGGATAAATGGCAAATAAATATCATCCTATTATAAATACAGAAATCGTCCATAGATACAATAAATAAACTTGATGTACTAAGGAATAAATGTCCGAAGTCATTATAATAAATAAATATGAAGCTTTATGCGGTAACTGGCTATCAAAGATCAAATATTACTCTCTCTCTCTCTCTCTCTCTCTCTCTCTCTCTCTCTCTGTTTGTGTGCAGAATAACCCCGTCCAAGTTGATATGTAAATCCCTAGTTAATATGACGCACCATGTTATTACTCGAAGGCAAATCACGTGACTTCCCATTATGTCCACTGCTCATTCCTATAATTTAGTGGCATTTGCAACCATCCATCCATCTGATCTCTTTTCGACATAAATATAAATCAAACGCGTGTCAAATTTTTGTAATGGTTTATGTATTGGTCTTTATTTCCTTCTTTATTCGCCATAACATTTTGCAAAACCGATAGAGACTGTTTTGTTCAACGGCGGGTTTTGTTGCTTAGAATCACATGTTATAAAGCATTTAAGTATTCATTAGCCAGACATCTATCTTTTTATTACGTTTGCAAAATTGGATGCATTCGTTTACCAGACAGTTATTAGGCTTTACAATAGGGTTTATTTGTTTACCAAGCAGGTATAAAAGATATTTTTGTTTACCAGACATATATATTTTTATTAGGTATTAAAATTGAATGTGCTCATCTACCAGGTACCTATACTTTTCTTACAGTTTAATATTTGTTGTGTTTTTTTTCCAGAGTGTTATTAGGTCTATTTATTTACCAGCCAGTTATATTTTTATTAATTGTTTTAACATTGGATGTGTTCGTTTACCGGTTATAATGTTATTATGTTTTACACGGTGTGTTGAGTTTCAAAATATGTACGTTTATCTGCTGAGGAAGGCGACGATAAAGTGATGATGTCAAATCAAAACTCGTAAAGATTGTCTTTCTTAGTTTTAATAGGTGACAGGTAAGTTTAGTCAGTTCCCTCTATAGGTAAGTGTACACCTTCATATCGTAGGACTGAAATTCCACAGCCACTTGTTATGATGCTTGGCTAATTTAGAAGCATGTTAATGGCATGTTTTAGGCTCTATCATACGGAGGATCTGAATGCCTTTCAAAACGACACTTCTGTCTAGGATTTGCCTTGTCCGATATAACACCCACAGCCCTTGGGTTACGAATAATGCACTTCTATCTAGGGTTGGCCTTGTCGGATATCACACCCACAGCCCTTGCGTTACGAATAAGGCACTTCACAAAAACTGAACTACCGCTGCCTCCCATCCATTACGAGAGTTAAACAGTTAAACCAGAGCATGGTTGTACATAACCAGTCGGTTAAGTCTAGTTAGTAATTGCTTGGGGAAAACTGGTCAAATAACTCAGATAAATATGTTTAAATGTTGCAGTATCAAAATTCAAATCGAACTTACCCAAAGTCGTTATATATAACGCAGATAAATCATTAATTTACGACTCAATCATATTACCAACGTTTATTCAACTAGTCGACAACTTTAACTTGAATCAGAGAGGTGGCAATCAGAAATCCTATACAGTAACAACAAAAGCAATAAGTTCTAAGGAAAACAAGCCATAGTAAGAAACAATGAATCTGTGCATTATTTTGATAAGATTTTCCTTCATATACCATTTTTGCCGCTTTTGTAATGACGCTTTGGAATACTTCGTATTGGTCAGTTTACTATATTTTTTGCACGTCAGTGTATTTTCCACTGCATTTTCCACGGAAGTGGTTTTTCTTCCACGGCAGTTTATACCTGTAATAACACGAGTAGCGCAACCCGTCTGCATTGTCTTTACTATTTTTAGAGCGAATATTTTACATATGGAAAAGAGGAAAATCTCCCTATGGCAAAAGTTGCCTTTCTGCGTATGCAGCAAAATCAATATTGTATCTTTGACTTTAAAACTGAACACACAAGTGTTGTTGTTGTTGTTGTGGGGTTTAACGCCATTTTTCAGCACGATAGGCTATACATGGCGGCCAGTATTAATGGTGGAGGAAGAACCCGGAAAACCCCGGAAAGAACCACCGACCCACGAGAAGTGTTCCATTATACAGTATGAATTGTATATAGTTGATAGCCTAATCTATTTATACAGTATTAATTGTACATTCATGATAGTGTAATATATTTAAAGTCGCCAAACAAACTAGCTTTCTTTTATGAGGAGGAGTGAAGTATGCGTGATAGAGCTGAAGGAATGACATCTGTAGCACTTGGTCCTATAAGATATATTGTTATAGACTTTACCATGGAAACAAACTGCATTTGCATTGTCAGATTGCCAGATGCATACATAAAATAAACGTCACGCGGTATAAATATGAGTCAATGTTTATTTTATCCAGATCCAGTGACGATATACATGCAGCGACAAGTGAAGAATGGGAGACAAGATGTGGACCAAGCAAGGCCGTTATACAAACAAATAGATGGATAGACGGATGAATGATTGAATGAATGATTGATAAAAAGAAATATGAAGGATCGATGCGTGTCTGTTGGATGGTGGATAGATAGATTAGATAGATAGATAGATAGATAGATAGATAGATAGATAGATAAATAGATAGATAGATAGATAGTCAGATAGATAGATACGAAAATAGAGGTTGACTGGTTAATTGGTTGCTTTTGACGGCTTATTCGAGACATTATTTAACTATAATGTATTTAGCATAGTAGCCCCAAGCTATTCAGTCATTATCGCTGCCCCAGTCTGTGGAGTCATTATCGTAGCCCCAATCTATGCAGTCATTATCGCAGCCCCAGTCTATGCAGCCATTTTCTTAGCCCCAGTCTAAGCAGTCAATATCGTAGCCCCAGTATATGCAGTTATTATCGTAGCCCCGGCATAAGCAGTCATTATCGAAGCCCCAGTTTATGCAGTCATTATCGAAGCCCCAGTCAATGCAGTCATTATCCTAGCCCATGTATATGCAATCATTATCGTAGCCCCGCTATATGCAGTCATTATCATAGTCCCAGTATATGCAGTAATCATCGTAGCCCCGGTATATGTAGTCATTATCGAAGCCCCGATATAAGTAGTCATTATCGTAGTCCCGGTATTTACAGTCATCATCGTAGCCCCGGTATATGCAGTCTTTATCGAAGCCCCGATATAAGTAGTCATTATCGTAGTCCCGGTATTTACAGTCATCATCGTAGCCCCGGTATATGCAGTCATTATCGTAGTCCCGGTATATGCAGTCATCAGCGTAGCCCCGGTATATGCAGTCATTATCGTAACCCCGGTATATGCAGTCATTAGCGTAGCCCCGATACGTGCATTTATTATCGTAGCCCTTGTATATTCAGTCATTATTGTAGCCTCATTGTATGCAGTCATTAGAGTAGCTACTAATCGTAATTTCTTCTTTCGAGCGATACATAACTATGTGTGAAATATAACTATGTGCGAAATATAACTACGTGTGAAATTTAACTATGTGTGAAATATAACTCTGTGTAAAATATAAATATGTGTGAAGTATGACTGTTTGTGAAATAAAACAATGTGTGGAATATAACTATGTGAAATATAACTATGTGTGAAATATAAATATGTGTGAAATATGACTATTTGTGAAATATAATAATGTATGTGTGTGAAATATAACTATGTATGTGTGTGAAATATAACTATGTGTGAAATATAACTATGTGTGAAATATAAATATGTGTGAAATATAACTATGTGTGAAATATTACTTTGTGTGAAATATAATTATGTGTGAAATATATTTGTGTGTGAATTATAAATGTGTGTGAAAGTGCGAACTGGTTTAAGGAGAAAGAGTTTGTGATGAACGTAACTTTCATCTGTTGTAATTAAAACCGGTCGACAATTTCTATAAAATGTTATTATAATGTAATATGTATGCCATCTTTATCTAATATACATGTCATCTTTATTTAACGTGCATGTCATCTTTATCAAATATATAGCATCTATTGCAACAAATGGTAAGTAAAAGCCGAAGAACGATAACAGATTTAAAATTGCATTTAATTCACTACTTGTTGGAACATGAACATTTATATGAAGAGAACATGGACACATAAAAATCTTTAAAAGCAAACTATGAAAATGTCTTAGCTAAATGTGAAAAGAGAATTGCACATGTATCAGTTTCTAAATTTCATAAACCTTGGCAATGGCTTTAAAATGTTGTTCAAAAATGCCTGAAAGCTCTATAAATGCTTTCTTTGTTCGCAGTTGCATATAGAACCTGAAATTTAAGGTCAAATGTTCCCTTTTAGTAAATGCGTTACAATGCACGAATTAAAAATTTCCTCTCTGAAGCCGTATGTCTATATGCTGCTGTACGTTATCATACTAAATTGTTGATAAACTTCCTGATGTTATTTTATCCAATATGTTTTATCTTTGATATAGTTTAAATTGTCACAAATTGAGACTTCAAAGGAAACACTATCAAACATTTATATCATTCTGTTCAAAGCATGAACACATGTTCAGTTATAATTAGTTGTGACGTTTGATTTCGAGGAACTAAGGAAAATGTGTTAAATCTCGTTTACACTTGATACTTATTTAAAGACATCCGATGTAATTTCTATTACCAACATTTAGTATTGTTTCATTTGCATTTGACTCTTTAATAATTTTCTAAGAACTGTGAATGTTTAGCAACATAATATATCCATCCCCATTAAGGTCTGCCCTCAGCCTTGCATACTAATTGTAAGAAACCGTTAGTCATCCCAATTCCCAATACTTCTCTCAATAATTCTTCTAAATATATTTACATAAGAAATCATCCCTGACAAATGCGTGTACCTTTTAGCTACAGGTTAAAGTTATGATCGACAGCCCTATATCAATGTGATAAAAATTATAATTTTTTTTAAAGAAGTTTTAACAATACTAGTATAAATGTATACCAATATTAAAGTCTACCAGTATGAACGGTAACGTCTACCAGTATGAACGTCTACCCTCAGGAACAATATGCCATATGATCATTTGTCATTGATTAAATGACTACAAAAAAATAAAATGGCAGTGTGTACATACTTTGAATATAACATTTTCATCAATTTATTGGAAATAGTGTGCGTCAAAAATTGCGCAGCAATTAAGCAATACACATTAGGAAATCATTTAAGCAATACACATTAGGAAATGCATCTTTTTATAGGTCATTAATAGTATATTCTTTGCATGATGGTTTTGAAGAACATTCCTGATCGATACGTTTATTGTCTTGAGGATATTTTCTTGTTAAATCCAGACCAGCCAGCTGGTCAGTATTTGATATAAAATTAAATCACATGCATCAGATACGATGCGGCCTGTTGAAATCCTTGAAAATGTTTTGTCTTTCATTTTTAATTAATTTACATTGGACACTTTCCTATAATTGGACTCTTTCCTATAATAGGACTCTTTCCTATAATTGAACTCTTTCCTATAATTGGACACTTTCCTGTATTTGGACACTTTCCTGTAATTGGACACTTTTTCTCTTGCAACTTTAAATCGTTCACGGCTTACGTTCTTGTAGTTTCTTCTTGTATCTGTTCTAACTTTCGACTGAAGTTCCTACTTCCTTTCCCTTACGGAAGACAATGCAACAGTTCCGTTACAGATTTTCAAAGTGGGGGCGCTAGATGACTCATGCCGGGTATATACATTCGAGGAACCAAATGACGATGGGAAGAAAGTGGAGATGTTCCGTGCCGGTAGTACAAACTGTCGATGTTTGAGAGTAAATTGTGCGAAGATGAGTGGGGTACGTATGAACTCCAATATGGACTGGGTTGCAACATTCGGTGCATGCTTGCGTAGCTTCCAGCTTCTGCCAATAGCTCGAGACCCACTGCCGTCTGACGCTTCCATTTGGTTCTGGAATTGGACAGACAGATTTAATATAATTTGGTTCTACATAACGCATAAACATATGTGATAGACATGATAATTGAAGATTTCCGTAGTTTTCAAAGAATTACTGAGAATGTTCCAGTTTCTTATTTTTATGGACTGATGTAAAGAATCATATTTTGACTAGATACATATTTTGCTATTTTATATTGCATACAGTATCACAGTTATAATATACATGACCATATGCATATTGTACTGTTTTGTATTGCATAGTTACAATTTGTTTGACTAGATGCATATTGTACTGTTTTGTATTGCATAGTTATAATTTGTTTGACTAGATGCATATTGTACTGTTTTGTATTGCATAGTTACAATTTGTTTGACTAGATGCATATTGTACTGTTTTCCATTGCATAGTTATAATTTGTTTGACTAGATGCATCTTGTACTGTTTTGTATTGCATAGTTATAATTTGTTTGACTAGATGCATATTGTACTGTTTCGTATTGCAGTTATAATTTGTATGACTAGATTCATATTGTACTGTTTTGTATTGCATAGTTATAATTTGTTTGACTAGATGCATCTTGTACTGTTTTGTATTGCATAGTTATAATTTGTTTGACTAGATGCATATTGTACTGTTTTGTATTGCATAGTTACAATTTGTTTGACTAGATGCATATTGTACTGTTTTGCATTGCATATTTATAATTTGTTTGACTAGATGCATCTTGTACTGTTTTGTATTGCATAGTTAAAATTTGTTTGACTAGATGCATATTGTACTGTTTTCTATTGCATAGTTACAATTTGTTTGACTAGATGCATATTGTACTGTTTCGTATTGCATAGTTATAATTTGTATGACTAGATTCATATTGTACTGTTTTGTATTGCATAGTTATAATTTGTTTGACTAGATGCATATTGTACTGTTTTGTATTGCATAGTTACAATTTGTATGCCTAGATGCATATTGTACTGTTTTGTATTCCATAGTTCTAAAATGTATGACTATATACATATTGTACAATATTGTATTGCATAGTTATAATTTGTATGCCTAGATGCATTTTGTATTGCATAGTTATGATTTGTACGACTAGATGCATATTGTACTGTTTCGTATTACATAGTTATAATTTGTATGACTATATGCATATTGTACTGTTTTGTGATGCATAGTTCTAAAATGTATGACTTGATGCATATTGTAGTGTTTTGTATTGCATAGTTATAATTTATATGACTAGATATATATTGTACATTTTTGTATTGCATAGTTATAATTTGTAAGACTAGATGCATATTGTACTGTTTTATTTTGAATACTTATAGATCGTTTGAATCCTTGGTTGTTGGTGTTGCAATAACACGTTCACAAACAAACATCCACACATACAGACAACTATATATACTTACACTTACAGATTGATATATCTACTTACACACACATACAGACAACTATATATACTTACACTTACAGATTGCTATATCTACTTACACACACATAAAGACAACTATATATACTTATACTTACAGATTGCTATATCTACTTACACACACATACAGACAACAATATATACTTACACTTACAGATTGCTATATCTACTTACACACACATAAAGACAACTATATATACTTATACTTACAGATTGCTATATATATACTTACACTTACAGATTGCTATATATATATACTTACACTTACAGATTGCTATATCTACTTACACACACATACAGACAGCTATATATACTTATACTTGCAGATTGCTATATCTACTTACACACACATACAGACAGCTATATATACTTATACTTGCAGATTGTTATATCTACTTACACACACATACAGACAACTATATATACTTACACTTACAGATTGCTATATGTACTTACACACACATAAAGACAACTAAATCTACTTACACACACATAAAGACAACTAGATCTACTTACACACACATAAAGACAACTAAATCTACTTACACACATATATAGACAACTAGATCTACTTACACACACATAAAGACAACTAAATCTACTTACACACATAAAGACAACTAGATCTACTTACACACACATAAAGACAACTAAATCTACTTACACACACATAAAGACAACTAGATCTACTTACACACACATAAAGACAGCTAGATCTACTTACACACACATAAAGACAACTAAATCTACAATATATACACCAACAGTGCAAAACGTGATATCCCTGGATCCTATGAAAATTAGAATTTCTTATATATCTTGTACCAAGTAATAATAGCATGATCCCTTTTTATACTACTATTATTATTATTATTATTATTATTATTATTATTATTATTTTGCTGATGTGCCACACATGATGGCATTGTATTTTTTCCCTCCATTGTATAATGCTTTTCTCTTGTTCAAGTGACTTTTAAAGTTTACATTTTACATTGTTGTGTCCTAGTTGCATATTTTAAGACAGTAATATTTGTCTTTACATATTTGTGTCCTAGTTGCATAATTTAAGTCAAGAATATTATTTTACATTTGTGTCATAGTTCCATAATTTAAGTCAGCCTATGCGATTCATGTCATATAAATATATATATAACATTTAGTAAAAAATGACTATTGACTCAATATGAAACGCGCTGGTGCAATCTGAATGGACAAAGAAATGAAACACTTTGGTGCAATCGGAGTGGACAAAGCTCGTTTTCAAAATCCACGTTTGACTTAGATGTTCTTCTGGTACATTGCCTGCTTTACCTGCGATTATGTTTCTTTCATGTTAATTAAAACTAACATAAACCCAAAATGCCCATCTGGTGTCCTGATATCTGTGATATATCAAGCAGAATTAATGACAAAAATTTTCACACCATATGTTTGAAAGACAGGTAATCCTCAAGGAGCAATCATAATGATGGTTTTATCGGCAATTCCCCGAGGCAGCGTGAGATAAATTACTCAGTTAAAAATTGATCTTTCGCTTTTCATTACCTGTGCCTGTGGGATCTGATAAAATGCTTTATAATTATCGCCATGTTTTTTAGTAGCAGATATTAAAATTCAATGTGATATGACATTGCATGATGGAGAGGCCAAACCTTAGTTTGTTTTCTATAATTACACGATGGAAAGGTCAAACATGAGTTCTGTTTTCTACAATAAATAACTTGATTAAAATAATCATTTGAACAATTTATATAATCCGATTACAAGTAGTGAAGAGGTACGAGATGTTGCAAAGGTCAATGCAACCTTGATGTCATATTTCATACGCTAACACCTCATGTCAGAGAAATATGGAAGAAAGATATAATATACAGCAACCATCACCTTAAATTTGTGGCTTGCATAGCTTTATTGTCCAAACTGTTCAACTTATAACAAAATATGAGCTCAGAAATGATCATTAGAAAGAATTAATTAAAAAGTAGTAATTCAGTATAATATGATACTGCACGATGGCGAGGCCAAACCCTAGTCAGAAAACATGAATTTTATACCAAGCCATAATCCTAAATATTTTTGGCAAGCAAAATAGTTTTGTGCTAAAAAATAGTGTGATTTTATCGCACAGTAACATTTCGGCGGGAAGTTCTGGACATTCTTTTTTCGTGGAATCGTTTGTTAATGTGAGTCTTATCATATATATCCTTACATATGCAAATCAGGAATCTGCAATGTGTCTACAATTAATTATAACTGTATTATAAGAGACCGATGTTTGGTTCCATGTTATGTGTCTATAATTAATTATAACTGTATTATAAGTGACCAATTCTTGGAGTTTGTTATGTGTCTATAATTATTTATACCTGTAATATAAGAGACCGATGTTTGGTGCCTGTTATGTGTCTATAAGTAATTATAACTGCGTCATAAGAGACCAATGCTTGGATTATGTTATGTGTATATAATTAACTATAACTGTATTATAAGTGACCAATGCTTGGAGTTTGTTATGTGTCTATAATTATTTATACCTGTATTATAAGAGACCGATGTTTGGAGTCTGTAATGTGTGTATAATTAATTATAACTATATTATAAGAGACCGATGTTTGGTGTCTGTTATGTGTGTATAATTAATTATAACTATATTATAAGAGACCGATGTTTGGTGTCTGTTATGTGTGTATAATTAATTATAACTATATTATAAGAGATCGATGTTTGGTGTCTGTTATGTGTGTATAATTAGTTATAACTATATTATAAGAGACCGATGTTTGGTGTCTGTTATGTGTGTATAATTAATTATATTATAAGAGACCGATGTTTGGTGTCTGTTATGTGTGTATAATTAATTATAACTGTATTCTAGAGGACTAATGCTTACCTTCTGTTCTGGTACCACGTCTTCACTTGTGTGTCCGTTAAATTCAGTTTCGCAGCAAGCTCCATGCGATCCTGGACACTGAGGTACTTCTGTCTTTCGAAAGTCTTTTCTAAACTGTTTAGCTGATGGTCGGTAAAAGCAGTTCTTGCCTTTCGTGGTTTTTTGCATTTCGATGATAAATGTGAAGTATTGGCATCCGGAGATACAGAACTTGCTTCATCTTCTGTAAGATAAGAAAGTAATTGAAGTTATTGCTCTATATATATATATATATATATATATATATATATATATATATATATATATATATATATATATATATATATAATGGGTCTATTAATATTAATTCTATTAGTCTATCCTTATTAACCTTTCTCAGCATAATGTTTTATAGCATTTTTCAGATTTTCCAGCTACTGCTGTGGAAAATATAACAGTTATATTGTCTCTTTAAATATAATTTACCTACATTCAAATCTTGTATACTTAAAACAAGTTAGATAGTGATCTTCGCTCCATATAGAATAATATTGTGTACTAAACCAGTTATAGCAAAGTTCCAAACGCTGATTTCTATCATCATACATTTCAATTTACTTGACAGAGATATTTTATATTTGGAGGTTGGGAACATAGTAGCATGATAAAGCCCTGGGAAAAATGGGAAAATAACAGCAGATAAAAGTCTACCTTCAAACACATAGTCAACAAAAAAGTCCAAACCAAAAAATGGTTAAATAACAGTACATAAAATGTACACCTTCCCAAATATTCAACAGAAAAGTCCAAATGAAAAATGGAACATATTTACTTTAAAATAAGGTGAACTGGTTACGACGTCTTTCAAACAACAATGTCAATGCGCTGTTTCGTCACAGGACACGGTACAGCATATAACATGTATTTATAACTTCTCAATACAGTTGCATCTTTGTTAACTCACACTTACTTTCATGCACTTCAATTTTGTGTCATACCTTTCGTCAGTTTCTTCAAAGTTTTATTTGTAAAATTTAAGCCACCTTGAAAATAATTGACCATGAAATTTCAATAGTCTTCGTAGCTTGACATAATGTAACTCATATTTCCAGCGGGATGTGTTGTATTGTTGTTTACTAACTTATCAGTTAACTCACATATTCTTGAACACCAATGACTTATTCTTCAAAGTGGTTTGCGATAAAGTAACAAATCTCTTGTCATTGTTATGTTAATCTTGTGTTGAAAATCGTATACAGGTTTAAGACTGTTCTGTGACTATTGTTAACAGTCATACATTTCAATGTATCTGTTACAACAGCGCCTAATGACATTGTCACCATGCTTTTCATGGTCATCACCCGTGGAAATGTTTCCTAATCTTGAGTTAGAAGGGTTAAACAATTTTAAATCGATATAAGTTATCACTCAATCAGAGTTTTGCAAGTTCATAATATCCCACTAACAATCGAATGGACCTGCAATTCAGATTTGTTAATATGGAGCGTTGGATAAGAATCTTCTTTTGTTTCAATTATTGCAAAGACATAACTTGAAACTTCAGTAATCACTGCATCGATCAGAGCGGCCTTGCAACCACACAGATAGGGTGACGATACGAATGAGAGATTTCCATTAGAAGGTATAGCAACAACATTTCAAGAAGAATGAAGGATGACTCTGAGAGATGTGTTGAAACAAAGAACACGATGCTATCGCAGGAATTCTTCGATTAAAGTACACTATATATTGTGTACATTTTACAGAGCTTTACGACCATAAAACTGCTCCAGAGGTACGATCTGTCGTCGCCAGAAAGGGTCACAAATCAATGATCCTAAATGTGATAGAGGCGGGCTCAGTAACATCACTTGTATTGTACTAAACTAGAAGTATGTTACAGCTCTCTATCAGTGTAATTAATACTAATGAGCTACGATTTTGTTACCTGCTTCCTCCATAAATTTGTTATTGGATATGAACAAGATGACGTTTCGATACAGAACAGTGGAAGGAATTGATTGCAAAGATGGTTTTTGAAACAGATACACACTACATTGTCTTCTGCTGCCGTAATGGTTACGTCTGTTCGTTCCTGGAGCAATGGATTCATGGCAAAAGAAAATTGTATCTAAAGTGTAAAACTTGATGTAAATGATTAGCGTTAAAAAAAATGTTGAATGTGTGTAAAACAAAGAAAGATGACACAAATGTACACATGTATACACCCCAAATAAAAACACAAATCAGAGCATGTACAAACCAAGAAGAAAAAAGCTGAATAAGTACAAAACCTAGAAATATAAGACAAAATCAAAAACTCCCAAAATAAAGCAAAGATCACATAAAAGTCATCGATTCGAAATTGTTGCCGCGCATAAATATTACGGTGTATGGGACGATTTGCAAGTGTATTGTTTTCTAGTCCTACAAACTTCATATAGTTAATTGTCCTGAAAACTATACACAGGTCATAATCGTACACACTCTTTAGTGACTTGCATATAGTTTATGAAGACTTTTATATTATGATTATTACGTAGCTGACATTAGGTATGCAAACATTTGTACATTTATTTCGTATAAGTAGCTGTAATTTTATCATATAAACAATTAAGATACACGTGTGCAGTGTTTGCTTACAATTTTGCCGAGTATGTAAGTATGTATTGTATCTGTTTTATAACAAAAATATAAAACAAGGATAAAAACTAATCTGGCTTTGGATAGCTAAATAACAACAAATTAAAAATTACTAAGGAAATTCGATTTCTGAACAAAGCATTTATTTCAGTTAACAAAAAGACATGTTGTTCACTTAAATTGCATCTTAAATCTGCAATAAAGAAAACATACATACTTACACATACATACATACACATACACACATACATATATACATACATACATACATACATACATACATACAGACAGACAGACAGACAGGCATGGGCATAACGCCTGACACTGATAGATGTTCAGATTTCTACATGTTATAACTTACCGTCATCTGAATATGCTGGTGACGAACTTCTGCTCCTTGTCTTGTTTTGTAACTCATGAGAAGAATATCTAGGATTTCTGTTGCATGAATTGAATTCTTCATCTTTAGCACTGTCTTTGTCTTTATTTCCCAATATGTCAGTGATTAGAAACGATGGTTTTGCACTATATTTAGAATTACAGTGTGACATTATGACATCCCTCTTATCGGCAAAATCTTTTTTCAACTTGTTGCTGTGCATTCGTGATTTATCCGCTTCCTTATACTTTGTGACGTTGTCTAGTTTACAGCCAACCTTTGTATCCTCAAAATCATTTTCAATGTCCACATGTTCATCACCTTCAGAAAGCATACGTGATTCTTCAGGAGTCATGTTCGCATTTGTCGAATTTCTTGGATTTTGAATCATTGTATTGCTTTTGTTTTTCCACTCTTTGTATTGAATATCGCCCTTGGCTTGACACATTTGTTATCTGTCCTTCTGCAGCTTTTCTGTCTTCGCGTCCTTGCGCCTTTCTTTTACTTTAATTTCAGAATGAGAATTATCTGTCCATTCATTATACCTAACAGTATCTAACACCTTGTATCTATTTTCGCAGTTTATTTTGTTTCTGTGTTTCTTGAAGTTAAAATGTATTCAGATTTAATGCACTGATCGCACTTTGCTGCTGTTCACTACCAGACACGGAATATCTATCCGATCATGAAATAATTGTTTTATGCAAATTATTTCATACATCCACCAAATGAATAGGAAGCGAGCAAAAGCTATCCTCGCTGATTTTCAAGACGAGCTTGACAATCTGAAATGTGTTGACAAAGTGTTTAACATAATACATATGTTTGTTTCCTTTCTGAAGATGGCAAGCCACTTAACTGAAACGTGGGTAGCGTTCTTCCGTTTTATACTCTGACATCGTCCTTGGATTTGCAGTCCTTATTGACTCCAGAAATGATAATGACAGTGATAATGATTTACTTGCAAATTACATACTACGTTATCCGTTGATTTGTTTACTGTCCCTGAGAAGAAGTTAATGTGACTTTGTCATGCGATATCTTCGACAGCCTGCACCAGGTATGAGGACCAATGGAATCTTTTCTAAACTGAAAACAATCCAATAACATGCGTTGTAGTTGGTGGGGGCGGAGCCAGATACACACCAGACACGAACAGTCAAATCGATCGATCACAGAATGACACCATTTCATGATACAGTGATCAAGCAGGCGGTTATTATAGCATAAACAGTTATTATTGCCTCGTTATTGTGAATAGGTTGCAAAGAAAGGGAAACTTTTAGCAGGAGATTAGCCAATTATCCAATTGGCGTTAAACTATGAAACGAACAATGTGAAAATATGGTACAGATAGGCGGAATGATTTACGGCAGGAGGTCCTGTTCAACATATTGTTTGATAAATCAAAAGAGGACAAGAGGGCAAAGCTACGAGGGATATTTAAGTCATTTCACTGCTAATAAATGTGAAAGATTCACTGCTGTAGTTTATGGAATAAAACATTCTGTTGTCATAGTTCTCACTTCAGTCGACATTGAATCATACTCCGAAGAATTTTAAAAACTCAGCCAAAGTTCCTTGATTGTACAGGTTGAAAGAGAAAACAAATCACACTCTATTATAAAATGTTTGCTAGAAACGTGCTAGTTCCTAAAACTGTACAAGTTCTATACACGAGTTTTAGTCAACTTGTCTTATTATAAGTGACAATACACAATTCAGAATTACCTTAAACTCGTTCGAGTCAATCTTTAAATCAGAGAGAGCAAGACGTTGTTGTGCTGCAAAGGTAATCGGATGGACAGTGAGGATAAATTCAAACTACGGGCATGCCATTGTTGGTAGCCTACTTATTCACGACAATAAATTACCACTTATATCCCAAAACGATATGTGCAATGATTTTGTTATAGTTTCTAAACACTTAATTGCAGAGATAACAAAACGAAGGTACTTTAGACAAAAACGTTGCATATTTTACAACATTGATTATTATTTTCACATTAATGTACCGCTATCGTTGTTGCAACATTTCACTAAAACGAAAAGGAAAGATGTGAGTCGATCTTTCCTTCTTTGTTGACAAATACAGGAAGGTCTGTAAGCAGAATACGGTACAATTAGTTGCGAAGTAAATAAAATTATATTTTGGCAAGCTGGCATGGGTGAAGTCTGAAAATCAGAGTGTATAAAACAGAAAGAGTAAGGATCTGTTTTTTTAATTGTATCAAAGTCGTCAGTATAGTATATTGAAATAAATCATAATCGTAACTCACAAAATATTTGCCACTACTTATTACAGATTACTACTATTACGACTACTGTTACTACTAATACTATTACTAATAATAATGTCAGATTATATAATTCAATATATCTATACCACACAATTTTGTTATAAACATTTTACAGTTGTACTCCTTCAAATACGCGTCAGTTTGTGCGTGTGTACGTGTGTGTAATTTCATCTACTTATAACTTGTGAAACTTCATTTCAAGAAACACAAAATTGTATTTGTCCTTCAGTGAACTGAAAGCATCCTCACGTTTCCATCTCTAAATTCGGAAGCGATATTTATCTTGATTTAACTCTAATATCCAATTAGTTGCTTACTCAATATATAATATCTAATTAGTGGTTTAATCAGGGTGGGGGTTATAGTTCATTACTTGCAGTCGTATGTTGTTACGATGTTCGAAAACTTTTCTTTCTGGAATTTTACTTTCACACAGCGATCGGTATATCGATAATCCCCTTTAATCAGAGACGGTACAGTGCAAAGCATGTAAAAACTCCCTTTCATAACAATTTCTTCTATCCCATACCGAAAAGATATTTTTAGAACCGTGCCGTATGAGCTTTTACTACAATTATACTGATATAATTTCACGATTTTTAGATATTATCCCTTCTTTGACATAAATATTATATACACAATGCATAATGTACCACGTGCCTTTTTCCGTGACTGGTTACAGTAAACAAATACAATTTTGATTATAATTGAACCAATAGGAAATAATCCATTGCTAATAGCACTGTTTGTTGCGCCTAACAACCGGTGAATGAAGTTCGAAGTTTTACCCATGTCTGGTAGAATCAGCCTCTACCTTTTAAACCTTCACCCCTATACATGATTTTGCATTTCTAAGTCCTATTTATAATATGTCAGAAAGGTCGGTGCACAGATGTTTTCAGGTGATATTATTATTCCTACTGACGTATCGCTTTCATCCAAAGTGAATTAATTTCCAGTCTTTGTGATGGACTTCACGCGAGCGCGGAGGAACATCATCATTTCAATAGCAGTACTTGATGAGACTATTTCTACCTCTAGGGTGGTGAGTTTTGATTCAATAGGCATGAATGAGAATCGTTTTGCGCACTGACTTCCAATTTGCACGGATTAAAAGAGTCATCATGTTCTATTTAATAGTTTGTAAAGGGTCTGAATATAACATATCCCCTCACCTGTGTGGAAAGATGAGAGTTAGTTAGATTTTCACGCCTAGATGCATGAGTAACACAAACATTCTAGCGTGTATTTTCATCACCATGAAGAAATCTTTCGTTAATCTTCATTTCCTACTCAAAACCAACCTAGCACAAAATAATCAATCAACCAAATAAACTAAAAACCAGTAGCTATTGAAAAATCACAGGTATTTTGGTACGGTATGTTTAATTGAAGAAAAATTGATTCAAAATGGGGATTGTTTATATTCAGTTTTATACCCTATCTTTCTATGGTGGTGAACATCCCCTGAAAATGAAGTACATTTGGACACATGGTTATGCTAATCGGTTTTTTTTTTAAAATAAAGTTTCTCAGGCTGTCTGAGACAATACTGCAGAGTTCACATCGCTGCTAATAACTTTTAAAGAGACAGAGGATCATCATATAATGGAGACGAGTATGTACGTTTGATGAAAAAGAAGAAAGAAAAAAAGTCCGATAGGCGAGTAGTTAATGTTGTATATAGATCGTTACAAAGTCATTCATCCCAAGAGAAAGGATTTTCGCTTAAGTTAATAAACGCGCTCTTCGCATTATATTTGTGTTATCTCTGGTTATATATACTATATGTGTGTTTCGTATGTATGTATGTATGTATGTATGTATGTATGTATGTATGTATGTATGTATGTATGTATGTTTGTATGTATGTATGTATGTATGTATGTATGTATGTATGTATGTATGTATGTATGTATGTATGTTTGTATGTATGTATGTATGTATGTATGTATGTATGTATGTATGACTTTATTTCCTCTTCAACAGAGATTACATCAGATTAATCAAATTCAGGATAATACAAGATCATAAAATAGAACAGAAAAGTGACAAAAATCCAATAGTAATACTGTGTCAGCTACCGTATTGACAAAACGAAATATCTCAATACCTGCAATTATGCAAATCTGCAATCATTTGACTGAGCATGGCACTGATCTTTTAACAGTTGCTTGATGATGATAATATTTCGAAAAGTTAATACGTCAATATTGTTATGTGCTTAACTTTAAGTTCGAGATAGCAACGAAAAGAAAATGGAAAAATTATAACAGTGTAATTCCATATGTAGTTCTTTTCATATGACACATGCATTTATGCATATATACTTGTTTGCGCGTATGCGTGTGTGCATGCATTTATCTATGACTGACTGTCTAAATGACTTAATTACCTCTTCAACAAAGATTATATCAGGTTACTAACATACATATTATACGTATCATAAGATTATGAGACACAATATACATGTATGTATGTAGGTAGGTAGGTAGGTAGGTAGGTAGGTAGGTATTTATGTATGTATGTATGCATGCATGCATGCATGCATGCATGTATGTATGTATGTATGCATGTATGTATGTATGTATGTATGTAGGTAGGTAGGTAGGTAGGTAGGTAGGTAGGTACGTAGGTAGGTAGGTAGGTATGTCCAATGTGGATATGTGAGAAAGCTTGCCAGTAGCTTCTCGAGGGTCGGTGGATCTTTCTGGGGTTTTCCCGGGTTCTTCCTCCACCTTTAATACTGGCCGCCATGTATAGCCTATCGTGTGCTGAAAAATGGCGTTAAACCCAACAACAACAACAAGGTATGTATGTATGTATTGTATGTATGTATGTATGTACGTAGGTATGTATGTAGGTATGGATGGATGGATGGACGGATGTGTGTGTGTGCGTGCGTGCGTGCGTGAGTGAGTGAGCGAGCGAGTGAGTGAGTGAGTGTGTGTGTGTGTGTATGTATGTATGTATGTAGGTAGGTAGGTACGTACGTACGTATGTAGGTATTGTATGCATGTATGTATGTAGGTAGGTAGGTAGGTAGGTAGGTAGGTTGTATGTATGTATTTTATGAATGTATGTATGTATGTATGTATGCATGTCTGTCTGTCTGTCTGTCTGTCTGTATGTATGCATATGTATGTATGTATGTATATATGTATGTATGTATGTGTGTATGTATGTATGTATATATGTATGTATGTATTTATGTATGTATGTATGTATGTATGTACGTATGTATGTATGTAGGTAGGTAGGTAGGTAGGTAGGTAGGTGAGTAGGTAGGTAGGTAGGTAGGTTGTATGTATATATTGTATGTATGTATGTATCTATGCATGTATGTATGTATGTATGTATGTATGTATGCATGTACGTATGTACGTATGTATGTATGTATGTATGTATGTATGTATGTATGTATGTATGTATGCATGTGTGTGTGTATGTATGTATGCATGTATGTATGTATGTATGTATGTATGTATGTGTGTGTGTGTGTGTGTGTATGTATATGTATGTATGTATGTATATATGAATGTATGTATGTATGTATGTATTTGTGTGTGTGTGTGTGTAGGTGGGTGGGTGGGTAGGTAGGTAGGTATGTGTGTGTGCGTCTGTATGTATGTATGTATGTATGTACGTATGTATGTATGTATGGATGGATGTGTGGGGGGTGGGGTTGGTGGGTGGGTAGGTAGGTAAGTATGTATATGCATATAGACATTCGAATAGGTGACTGATTAGTCCGACAAACTGCCAGTGCGAATGAAATCTTGTGATGCCCTTAAGTTTGGGGACCATATTCCTGATGGGCGGTCCATCAAATCAGTGCTTATTAGAGTGGGAGTGACATACGGCGATCTATCAATTGCGGCTGTTAAATATATCGTACGTGTTATCACCGTATTTCAGCGAGAGATGGTATTTCGTTGAAAGGAACATCACGTGATGTGTGATATTTCATCATATTACATGGTCAGGACTTTAGTGTTTTAACGTGACGTCACAACTCTAATGCTCAGCATCGTGCAGTAGCATTACGTTTACAGAAATGTGGAGCAAATTAAAATTTTGTTGTTGTAGTGTTTAACGCCATTTTGCAGCACACGATAGGCTATACATGGCGGCCAGTATTAATGGTGGAGGAAGAACCCGGGAAAACCCCGAAAGAACCACCGACCCACGAGAAGCTACTGGCAAGCTTTCTCACATACCGACATTGGCTGAATCCGAGACTCGAACCCACGCAGGCAGAGGTGAGATGGCAGTGATCCGTAACAGGGAGGCAAATTAAAATGTGTTTTGTTTCCTCGGCACCATGTAATAACAAGTATGGGACCTTCATTTGATGAATTTGAAGATTTATGAAAAGTGATACCTAATATATGATACCCAATAGATGGAGTGAAGCGCTCGTCGGTGGTATAAGTTATTACCTCAGTTTTGAAAATGAATATTGGACCCGAGATCACATAACGAAGGAAACCCGAATTTGTGAGGCATTCTATGTTACAAGAACATGGGCCCAAATTTTTTAAAATTCTTAGTCAATAACGTTTTTATTACATACTTAAAAGAAGCATATTAATTGTTCTGTTACGGGAGTCACACAACTTAAAAAACAATTCAACGTTTTATTGAACATTGTACACGTCATTCATTATATAAATGAAATCTGAACACAGCGCAGTACTACACGCATCTTTACCGTTACAAAATACTCCTATTTTCTATATTGATTTTATAAAATCATCTTTGCCGTTACAAAATACTTATATTTTCTCTAATGATTTTATAAAATCATCTTTGCTTTTACAAAAGACTCATATTTTCTCTAATGATTTTATAAAATCTTTCTTGTTTTTATCTGTGAATATTGTCTTGTCCATATATGTACCCATTGACCACTATAGCTGCATGTAATCTGCTGAGTACGTGTGCTAACATACCTGAGTGTGTGTAAGTACATATATAAATTCATTTTTAATCTGTGTGAGTACCTGTACGAACATTCCTGAGTGTGTGTAAGTACATATATAAATTCATTTTTAATCTGTGTGAGTACCTGTACGAACATTTCTGAGTGTGTGTAAGTACATATATAAATTCATTTTTAATCTGTGTGAGTACGTGTGCGAGCATACCTGAGTGTGTGTAAGTACATATAGAAATTCATTTTTAATCTGTGTGAGTATATTTACAAACATACCTGAGTGTGTGTAAGTACATATATAAATTCATTTTTAATCTGTGTGAGTACATGTGCGAACATACCTGAGTGTTCTGTAAGTACATATATAAATTCATTTTTAATCTGTGTGAGTATATGTGCGAACATACCTGAATGTGTGTAAGTACATGTATAAATTCATTTTTAATCTGTGTGAATACGTGTGCGAGCATACCTGAGTGTAAGTACATATATAAATTTATTTTTAATCTGTGTGAGTATATTTGAGTGTGTGTAAGTGATTACTTTTTAAAACAACCTGTTACAAATATTGAGGACCACAAGGCAGATAGGTTTTTGATGACCAAATGTGCAAATAAAGGTCATTCTTCTTCTTCTCCTTCTATTTTTTTGTTCTTCCTTTTATTATTATAATTATTATTATTATTATTTTAGTAGTAATAGTAGTAGTAGTAGTAGTGGTTGTAATGAAAGGTACCTATTTAAATATTACTTATAATGATGTTTGATCTGATTAATGTAAAAACCAAACATGGATACAGTACAGAGTAGAAAGATAAATATTTACGTATTCCGTTGGAACTTAAGATGTATATTCTCATGCTGGAGGTCCAAATCAAATAACAACAACAACAAAACACATTTTGATGAACAATGCATATATTATAAATTTATGCTAGAACGGGTTAAAGAATTTTAAATTAACACATACGTTGCTATTTCAATCGTATCACTATTAGAATCAACATTAATTAAACAAGATGTTACTGTTTTAGTCGTATCGTCCTTAGAATGGACTTAAATTATATAAAATATTACTGTTTTAGTCGTATCGTCCTTATACTGGACTTTAATTAGATAAAATGTTACTGTTTTAGTCGTATCGTCCATAGAATGGACTTAAATTAGATAAAATGTTGCTGCTTTAGTCGTATCGTCCTTAGAATGGACTTAAATTAGATAAAAAGTTGCTTCTT